>JABJVR010007537.1:0-11420 GCA_025773905.1 Chitala chitala | reverse complement strand
TTCGGGGGTGCGTTTTGTGTGGTGTGTTGGGTGGGGGTGTGGGTGGGGGGGGTGTTGGTGTGTGTTGGGGTGGTTTGGGGGGGGGGGGGGGGGGGGGGGGGGATGGGATAGGAACCTTCAACAGGACAGGAGTTCAAAGTAAGATGTGGAGTATGGAGTAAGATGGACGTGTTGAAAGAGTTTAAGACACGTCTTACATACGTGAGTAAAACTGGATTGGAGCACGTCTCAGGGGCTAGAATAGTTTAAAAAAAAAAATAAATAAATACATTTTTTGAGGAGCAGACTGAATTGATGGACTGGCACCGAGGTGGTTCCGACATGGAAGATGTCCACATGGGTTATTCTCTAGAGAGCGTGTGTGTGTGGGAGGAGGAGGAGAAGGCCGAAGAAGATGGTTCAGAATGCAGGGATTCCAACGGGGCTTAATGGAGACCACTTGAGTGCAGACCACCTGAATGAAGACCACCTGAGCGCAGTCGTACAGAACGACGGCTGAGGTGGGAGGGCTTTACAGGGGACCGCTGTCTTCTCCCTCTGCTGAGACACAGGCCACATGCTTCCTGTTCGAGCCGCAGCCAACAGACACAGAGCATGGTGGGGGGGGTCTAAATCACCATCTGTCTGCAGGGGGGTTGTCTGACAGCCACCCCCCCCCAGGGCTTGGCAAGGGAGACCGAACCCAGCACTGCACCACGGCGAGCCAGGACAGCGCTGGTGTTTCCACGGCAGCCCAGGCGCCTCAAAGCACCAGCAGACTCGCAGGAACCGCTGGGCGATGACCTCACGTTGCGGTTTCTTCGTAGATAACTGCGGCGGGAAGCCTGCCCTGTTTGGCGACGCCAGAAATACAACTGAGCGTCCACTCAGTGGAGAGAGTAGAATGAGGGAGGAACAGGAAAAACCGAGGAAGCAGGCAAACACTAAGCTGACTGGAGCTCCTCAGCCTTTGATAAAGTGTTTAAATTTTGTTAAAATACATTTTGACTAATGTTGTTTAAAGGACTTCCACATCCGTTGCCAAATTTTACCGTTAAGATTTATGGTCTCTAACTATGTCTTGTGTTTAAGTTTTTTCTACTGCTGTATTTTAAAGCGGGCTTATCTCTGCGATTATACAGGCTTCTGTTTGGTTTTTTCTATGTTCATACATTTTATTTTTAATTTTATAACCTGTTAACACTGTAAAAAGTTTAATATTATTGTACTCATTTTTTCTTTTTCCTTTATCTTCACATTATTATTAATTTTTTTTTCCTCACTGTTACGTTGATTCTGTTCCATACCAGTGTGCAGCCATGTAATGTTTGGCCCTTCCACTAGGTGGAGCAGCAGTCCCAGTACATCCAGGGCTATAAGGTGATGTACCGCTCTGTCCCGGATGGCGGGCAGCCCCGGGGACAGTGGGAGGTCTTTGAGGTGCGCACTCCAGGAGACGACAGCACCGTTGTGCCCCAGCTGAAGAAGGGGGTCACCTACGAGTTCAAAGTGCGGCCGTTCTTCAACGAGTTCCAGGGCACAGACAGTGAGGTTAAGGTGGCGAAGACGCTGGAGGAAGGTGAGAAACGAGGTGGACTGAGCTCCTAGGGTACGCTCCTAGAGTGAGCTCTTGGAAGGTGCTTCCAGACTGACCTTGCTTTTCTTGCTTCCTTCTCCACACTTACGCTTGCATCTGCTGGTTCCCAGGAATGAAAAAGAAAAAAAAAACACACAAAATGAGGTCCCAGTGGCTTGTCTGTCACTGTGTCAAAAACAGCAAGAAAGGGGTGCTGTTTGGGAGTAGCACCAGAAACCCTAAACACAACAGAGATAATTATTCTGCTAATTGGTTTCTGAGGTGGGGCCACTTGCGGTTCTGAAATTCTCCGAGGGTGTGGCTCAGGTCCAAGCCGGTCTCTGCGGTGTGGAAGTGAGGACACGGCACTGGGTGTGCAGTACTGAGAAGCCGCTCTGCTACGCTCAGCCGGCTCACGCGTATGGCGGGAGAGCATCGTTTTGTTGTAATCGTCTCCCGGCTGCATACGGACCCGTTGTGACACCATTTCAATTACCCCCCCGATGCCATTAGCTGTTTTAGGATGCGTTCATAATTGATTAATTTTCATTATAGTCCTCGGGCTAACGGCGACACAAGGCTGCCCAGCTGGTTTCAGACTTTTAATTACAATTACTTTTCAATTCTGTAAACAAATGAAATTTGAACAGCACATGGTCCTTCCGACGCATGCTTGTGCATGTCATTGTTAATGTCTTGTTAAGGGAAAGATCTCGTCTGCACACGCATGCATGTGTGTCTGTTTTCAGCAAGCTACATCACATATGTATAGGATCTCTGTGAAAGAGTTCCCTGTGGTCTTTCCTACACTGCAGTAACAGAAATTGATGAAAAAAGAGAAATTTTAAAAAGACAGGATTATTTTTGTTCTGTGTGTTGAAGTGGGCTGGAACGGGTGGGGCTGGCAGCAGCAACAACAAAAAAAACAGCAGTACGTGTGTAAAAAAAAAAAAAAAAAACGAGAATTTTCTGTGAAAACAGGAGGAGCGAGGAGGTTAGAGGAGTCATGGTGTGACAGAAATAGAGTGGCTGTCTGATATGTCATGTCTGCCTACTCGTCCCGGGCCAGCTCCGAGCGCAGCGCCCCGCGGGGTCACCGTGAGGAACAGCGATGACAACGGGACAGCCGTCGTGGTGTCCTGGCAGCCGCCGCCCGAGGATGCGCAGAACGGCGTGGTCCAGGAGTACAAGGTACCGGCGGGGGACAATGGAGTAGTGGTGCCAGAAGGACCGAGAAGTTTTACTCCTGCGCCTGCACACGCTCCCTCCACAGAGCGGGCAAAAAGCAACAAAAGAAATGTGTATGGACGTAGAACTGTAGTGAAACAGCACCATCTATTGGAGAAAGGCAAAACAGCCACTGCATGTTTGGGTGGCTATCCATAATAAAGACTATTGGGTATCTAACCAAATTATTATGTTCTTGACAGGAAAAAAAAATGTATAGCATCTATCAGACCACAGTTAGTCTGGCTTTTTAAACTGCTCGCTCTGTTCTTGCTAAGAATGTTCTACGTAGAGGACAGCTCTTTACTGCATCGCTTACTCTAGCCATTGGAGATGACTCTCTGCCACTTGCTCGCTGATTAAATTATTAGTCTTCTTCTTTGGCTGCAAGTGTGCATTGAGTGGAGCTCATTTGTGGAGCACCTTGGCTAATGCAGTCTTCGTTGGGCCTGTTTAACTGGACAGATTTGTGTGCTCAAACTCTTCCAGTGGGACAGGCGAGGAGGTGCAGCCTGCTTCTCCTAAGTTCCACGGCTAATGGTGTTGCAGAAAATGGAAGATTAGAAGGCAGTAGCTTTATGCAGACGGCACTGTGGGTGGACAGCAGACCCTTAGCTGAATGAAACTCTCAGTTAGGCAGGTTTACACATGGCTGGGCCAAAGATCTGAAGGTCAGAGCTGTCACAGGTGGAATTGCCCAGTTGTTCCTCCTGAACTGAACAGAAACATACCTTTAAATTAGGGCTAATTAAGCCGCTGAAAGGGATGTCATTTTCATTATTAAAAAGGTTGAAAAAGGACGTACTTTTTTTTTTTATAAATGACACAAGACTTCTCATTATGTCATAGAGTAAAATCAGTCACAAAGCACCCCCACCCCTGCTAAAGCAGAACCTCCCCTATCTTCCTGACAGATCTGGTGTCTGGGAAATGAGAGCAGGTACCACATCAATCGCACCGTGGACGGCTCCACCTTCTCCATCCAGATCCCCAGCCTGTCCCCCGGGATCCGCTACAGTGTGGAGGTGGCTGCCAGCACCGGGGCCGGCCCAGGGGTCAAGAGTGAGGTCACGTTCTTCCAGCTGGGTGAGCCATGGAAATGACTTTCCTGTTCTACCTGCTCCTCACCTTCGCCTCCAAATCTGGCTGATTTTCATGCTTGCTCTACAAACCTAATTGGTTCTGCTTTGTAGATACTTATCTCTCTATATCTGTACAGCAGGATTTGCTGAAGAACTTCAGGTTAATACCTCTCTCAGAGGACCTCTTTTTTCTATCCTTTAGCAGAACTCAAATTCTGTTTCCCAATACATGGAGTGTCACTTGTTTTAACAGGCTACAAGTCTTCTAGGCTAGCTTCTGAATGAATTATAGTCTGAGTAGAAAAAAGCATAACCCTTTTTTGCTTCAGTGTTTTCAGATACTTTACTGTCTAGGTCAACAGGTGTCTCTTGCTTTTTACTTTGTTTCATATACAGAAGTTGGCTTCTCTTGACTGCAGCATCTGCCTCTTTTCATATACCACAAGGCCTTATCAGTACAGATGGTTCCTGAGTTATGATAGTTTGACTAACGATTTTTCGATCTTACAATGACGATAGCAATACGAAAAAATTGTTAAAATATTTTAAGTTTTGCACAGTAGGCAAACGTAGCAGTGTATGCGGTACGGTCTGTTGGGACGCTGCCGGGATGTACCCACCTCCCGCCGTGTGAGTCCCGCCAGTGATCGGTGTTAGAGCGCGTAATTTTTTTTAGAGTGCATATTTATTTTGTCTCGACTTACAATATTTTCAAGTTATGATGGAACACATCGCCATCGTTAGTCAGGGACTACCTGTACTCCTGAGTTTTCAGCTTCCCTGTGTGGGGCCACCAGACATACCAAAGTGTTTAGTATTGTGTGCACTTTGTGTTGTTGTGTTCGCGTTTAAACCCCTCTTGCACCCTGTAAGACATTTCATTTTGTCGAGCGTGCTGAATCCATTTCCTTTCGTTGCGACGTTTCGGCCGAGCAGAGTTCACACTCCTGACTAATATAAATGCTGTAGCAGTGAGCCCTCTGTTGTGGTCCAAAGCGCACTCTCCTGCTCGTTCTGTTTCCGGCACACGTTCCTAATCATGTAATTGAAATGATTTCAGTTCAATTATTTCTGTCATCCTTGATACTGAATATGATGAGCGCCAGTAGCACGGACTCTTGTCACGTTAATCTTCATTATTAGCGTATTTATCGGTTTTCCAGCGTCACCTGAATAATTTCATGTTGTGGATGCTTAATGGAATATTACATTAGAGTGCCACCAACAATGCTGTCAGCGTTGATTTATTTACGTAGTTGATGCCCTTATCCTGATAGATTTTACAGTAACTGTGCCGATTAGCCACCCAGCCTCTCAGGTTTGCTAATGGTGACCTCATTTGATTCAAAGACAGAGGCGTCTTTGGAGTATTTCAATATACTTTGCACCACAGCTGTTATTTATGGTCCTGATTGGTTCCTTTCTGGGCTCGTCATGTTGGTGGAACTTGTAGCAACTGATCGGAACTAATTTGCTTGGAACAAAGCAGACCTGAGATGATCATCTGCAACTTCGAGATGCATCTCTCAGGAGATAAAATGACCTCAACATGAAGAGGAAAGATAACAATGAGACAAAAGGGAGACATTTGTGTGAAATGACAGGACGTCAAAAAAGCATGGGGTCAGGAATTAGGCCCGAAAGCAAACAAACTGAGCTTGTTCGTGTACGCTGTTCTTCACATCGTTGGACTCGTGTGTTGTGTTTTAGCAGAACTTGTCTTAGAAGATAGTTCTCATGTGCCTTTTGGCTGAGTGAGATTTCAAGGAGTGACCTCTTCAGGCTGCAAGCCCGGCCAAAAGTGTATGAAGAGTCATTATTGCCCAGGAGCCAGAATACTCATCTTGACCTGACTTGGGGAGGTATCCAAATGCATGAAAGGCACAATGTCATGGACTAGGTTGGCCACAGGATCCTCTGGAACAGTACCAGACTCAGTACCCGCATGCCAAGCCAGCTGAGAGCTGGACTGAGCTCACGGATAATCCAGACAAGGCCATCCCCCCACACTGTCATGTTTGCCAGAGGAAACTCAAAGTGAAGACAAGCTCCAAGTCACGCAACAGCGTTCGTTCACCCATCATCCACTGCTGCCCTGCGTTGACCCCGTGTGTTTATGACACTACTCATTTATATAGCTCTGCCATTTCTGCAGCACAAACAAGCCCCCTCCCCTCACGCCAACCCACGGCCAGCTCAACTCCTGCCAAGAAAAACACCGCTTTTTCTTGCTGCTGCTAATATCTGACACCCACCGGCCTCCCGAGGCAGTCGTCCTGGACCGTTCGCTTCTCCAGAGCCCACTAAGATCGTCTTCCCGTTGTTTTCCCAACTATGACACATGGGGTCTTCTTGGAATGTGTCTTCAGCAGTGTTAACACCTCGGCATTCTTAGGTGCATATGGCAGCTGTGATGCAGCACCATGACTCCATTCGTCTGGGAGTCATGAGACAACGCTCACCAACACTCTAGTGGTCATAATAACATCTCACTGGGAAAAGCCGGTAAAGAACTAAAAAGAGAAACGCACAGTGTTGCAGCAATGCCCTTGAGAAAGGTGATTAAACTTAATTGCTCAGTAAAACTCCAGCTGTACAAAATAGGTAAAATTTATAGCTAAGCTTTATAAGTCTCTCTGAATATATCTACATGTGTGCACATCAAAGTGTAATGTACTGTAATCTTTTAGTAATATGTTTTTATTAATTACCTCCAAGTAAATTATGGATTGTGTTCTGATGTCTCTAAAGAAAAAACTATACTGGAAGTACTAATGTGCAATATAATACAGCAATTTCACTTGTAAAATATTTTTCATTTAATTTCATTGCACACATTATTCTGTAAATGAATTGGACTAACTGCTCAGTTCAGATGTTCAGAGGTTATGCTTCTGGTCAGTGGAAGTCTTGTGCCATTTGTTAGAGCCCCTTTGAGGATCTTCTCTAGTTGAACCTTCTCTGATTCTTGTCATCGCTTACCATTCCGTGGATTCCAGTTGTCCTGAAGATCCATAGCATCTGTTCTGTTTGGATTCATCCAAGCACATATTGGACTGAATTTGCCTGAGTAGTTAACTCTCTTTGACTGGACTCCCTTGTGGTTTGATAGTTCTCTCTTCTGTCTTTGTGAACAGCTTGTTGTGGTGTCACAGGATTTCAGAGCTTGCTTCTTGCAGAACAGATAGGTTACTTTCCTCTCTTGCCCTTCTCTGCTTTTCTTTGACCTCCCCCACCCTCGCCAGGCTCACATTCCCTGGCCACTCTCACCTACATCCTCTTGTGTTTCTTTCCAGCTCCTCTCACTCCCTCTGCCTTTTTCTTAATGATTCATTTCCCTGTCCTCCTCTTCCTCAATCCCAGCTCACCTTCCGTGTCTCCTTGGGAGAACCTTTCAGCCTTCAGTTCTCGTTCTTCACGTCTTTTTTCACGGCAGGGCGATTCTTAACACAAGTTGCCCAAGTCAGCCAAGAACCGAAAGCTACGCAGCAGCCAGAGGTCAGCTTGGGTTTCTGGAGCTGACAACTGCACGGTTTGTTCTTCCCCAGACTCATCCGGCCGAATCACCAAGACCCCGGTGAACCCAGACCAGCCCCTGTCTCAGCAGATCTCGGACGTGGTGAAGCAGCCGGCCTTCATCGCGGGCATCGGCGCCGCCTGCTGGATCATCCTGATGGTGTTCAGTGTCTGGCTCTACCGGCACCGCAAAAAGAGGAGCGGCCTGAGCAGCAGCTACGCCGGCATCCGCAAGGGTGAGTCCCGCCGGCGTGCACGTCGATATCGCACGGTCTGTGAGCGTCTGTCTGAGCGGGGGCAAACCCATGCTCCCTTCTGAAAGTTTGTGTGTTTCTCAGTGTTTGTGTTTATTGAAGCTGAACACAGCGTCTCACATCACACGCCACCACTGTTACAGATCGGGCAGAACTTACAGGCCCCAACGAAACATGTCTGGAAACTGAAGGAGTGTTTCTTTTATTGTGAGACATTAAAGCTCTTCTGAAACAGATGAAGCAGAAGAATGCCTTTGATCTATGACAGAATGTTAATTTTTACCAAAACATTTCCAGTGCGCATCATTTCACCCTTTTTCGACTTCCACTAAACCGAGCGCACAGCGTGCGTCTCGGCGCCCTGGTAGAAAAGGGCATGCTTGTTTATCTGATGTGATGGCCCTGTGATTAAGAGCATAAAGATCACAGCTGCTCAATTTTCATTTCTGCCTCTGATGACCTCACTGCATCATCTGCCATTGCTCCATTGTTTCAGGCTGTGAGGGGCTGTAAAACCCCCCTTTGTTGACTTGTGTTCTAGTGCCAATAGGGCCATTTGACAATGAGCAGGACTGTGCAGTGTCATGGTACCAAGGAGGATTATGGGTAGCAGAGCGTCACTGACTGAAACAAAAAGGGGCTGAGGAGCGAGGCCCACGTCAGACAGTGCGGCCCAGGTTGGATAGGACACCCTGTGCACACAGTACCCTGTTGGGAAACGTCACACTGATTTATAGCCTCCCGTTTACCAAAGACCAGAGAGGAATATGAATACACACTGCCGGGCCCACGGCTACACGCTATTAGCTGTGAATATGCAGGTTTTCAGGAGCAGCTACAGAAGGCTGGATAAGCAGAGCTGACTGTCAGATGTTTGTCTTTATAGTGGCTCAATGAATCTTCACGTGTGTTTTTATTTCCACTTCTGTGATACTGACGTCAAAAAGCATATCAGTCTAAATATACACTATGAATGGTGTACTGATCCTTGAAGGTTCTACTAACCAAGCGAGCCTGTAGATAGGTTCAGACGCATGCTGAGGGTCTTGTAGCTGGGACAGCTGTCGCTTCATGGGACTGTGATATGACTCAGCTGTTGACAAACCTGCCTTTAGGTATGTCAGATGGGCTTTTGAAATGGAAGCTAGCTGTTAACTGAAAGTCAAAACGACAAGCCCGTTCAGCGACGGGCAGGCTGATGCAGTGATCTAGAGTAGAGTACCTTCAAGTGTAGTCATTGGTGTTCTTAAACATTACCTCTCAAGATGGAAAATACGTACCCCCCCCACCACCATCACCTCACCCCACACTTTTGAGAAACCACAAGAGGCTCTGCTGTCTGTCCTGACGAGTCCCAGAGAAGGTTTCTGAGTGCATGAAATGTAGAAGAATGGGATAGTTGTTTCCACCTACAGTTTGAGTCAAGAGCGATGTTGTGTCATGTTGAGGTTTGGCTTGTGAGTGTGTTTTTTCACATCTTTTTTACGTGTGTGCGTGTGTGCGTACGTCGTCCTATGTTGTGGCGTTCCTCTGACGGAACTTGTCTGGAATACCCCCTCCCTAACGGAAGCTCTGGGCACACGTTGACAACGATCCGCATCGTTGTGCTAATTTCATTTAATTACTTCCATCGTGGTGCAGTTCTGCAGTCACGCCCTGCATGCCAGGTGTCAGAGTGGCTCCGCTTCAAAGCAAGCGGGCCGAGGCGACGCGCAGACGAAACCGTGGCGACCGCAGGAACTCATCCGCGCAGCGCCTTCACTGGGCTTCGCTTCACAGGGGAACGGAACACGGAGCGAGACAAAGCAGAAATTAGCGTGGTGTTTAGCTCACAGATGTCACGGGCTGCTGTTCTGTAAATAAGAGCAGATGAGGAAGCGAGGACAGCTTAGGCCCTGGGCTGTGGCACTGAGGCGGGCACTTCAGGCCAGGGGCTGGCACGCATGCAGAGCTCAGCGCCTGCAGGGTCCAGGAACTGCAAAACGTGCCTTGACAATGGCTCAGTTATGGAGCTCAATTAGAGAACCAACTAGAACATGCAGGCTAACTGTGCTTGGCACCATCAGTGAGGATAAATGGGGTGAGTTGACGGATGGACCCTGGTATTAATGTGAGAGGAACCGCCTGCCATTCAGGGGTGGTGGCCAGACATTGGGGCCACGAGTTAGTGTGTGGTCAGGGCATTAAGAACAAATAGCAGCTGCCCTCCAGCTTAGAAACCTTCCTCTGGTCTGGCAGTTCTGAAGGCATCAAAGAGGTCCTTCTACAAAGGCGGCAGCATAGCAGCAAGTCAGAAGGAACACGAAGGGATAGGCCGACTGATATTTGAGTTCGAAGCTCTGGGAATGTGCGATGATTTAACCTGTTGTCAGAGTTCAAAGGTCACCTCTGGAATGAGCATACAGTTACAGCGTTGATGGAGCGCAGCGTCATGCTGGTACCTGTGGAAAGCAGGCGGGATGCACTTGCAGGACTGTAAATAATAGCTCTCTCTCCCGTGTCTTTTCCATGTCCTCGTGCACACCGCTGTTGGATCACAGTACCGTCCTTCACCTTCACCCCGACAGGTATGTACACTTGTGTCACTGAAAGATAAAAAGATGTTAAGTGTATCTGTTTTCATTTCAAAGTTTCCTTCTTGCTTCATCTTTGTCTCAGTTCTCGTGACACAAAGAAGGCTGTAAAAGAAAAAAAAAGGGCTTTGGTCCCCGTTTTGCCTTTGGCTGACTGACGGCTTGAAACGGCGAGACCACAATAAAGAGCCATTTTGGCTCAGAAGTTTGTGGAAACGCCAAGCGGGGCACCCTTTCAAGTCAGCAGGACTCCTCGTGCTAGACTTTTTAAGAGGAGCAAGGCATGTCAGGGGCTCGTCAAAATGTGCCAGTCAGCAGGCGCTTGTGGAGTCATGTTGACGTGCGCTGTCTGCAGGCATCTGTGTGTACCGTTGCTGTGGCTCAGGATCACGCTGTCATGGTTGACTAGGAGTGTGTGGGTTGGGGTCAGGCTGAATACCGCTGTCCTGCTGTCCACACTAAGCCTCCAGCTCTCGGTGTTAGGTGCACTTGCTATACCACCTTCACTGTGGTAGACAGGCATCAGTTTGCGTAGTGAATTGCTTGGTTAAGGTGACTAATGTCCATCTAAGACCAGGTGTATCTTTAAAGGCGATGCCCTATTTCAGGCCTTCACATTTGATGCATCTGTCCAAGTTCCCTGATGCATTTTCAGGCCGGTTTTTCCCTTGTCTGCAGTGCCATAAAGCAACGGTTTTTTAATGCAGAATACTGCACCTGTCTGGTGACTCTGAATCTCTTGGGGAGTGTCAAATTTGCTTCTGTTCATGAGATTTTTTTTGACACTTGATTTTATCGATAGGCTTAAAAAAAATCAGTAGGAAATTACTTGAGAGTAAAATGCTGGGTGCATTGTGGATTAAAAAAAAAAAAGAAAAGAAAAAAACACATTTTGATACAGGACTCTGCAACTTCCTGTTCAGCAGGAGAGAGAGAACAGGCCGTGTTGTTGTGTTAAATCCTCCCTAACAGAGATTGTAATTAAAGAGCTGGTTTATCTCTCAGACACACAGGCAGCTTAGTGCTCTTTCAAAGGGCCCGGTTTCCAGCGATTTGGGCTTCAAACACAGAGCAGAAACGCCAGCAGTCTGCAGCTGTGTGGAGCCCCCCTCTGTGCCTCTTCTCGGCCGCCGGGCGGGGCGGGGGGGGGGGGGGGGGGGGGGGGGGGGGGGGGGGGGGGGGGGGGGGCGGGGGGGGGGGGGGGGGGGGGGGG
>JABJVR010007536.1:0-11422 GCA_025773905.1 Chitala chitala | reverse complement strand
ATATAAAATTATTATTATTATTATTATACACTGGCAGCTAAAAATAACTGAAGCTTTTATTTTGGCCCAAAAATGAATGTAAAAACAGCACACACACAACTCTGCTTTGTTATTAAACTGAGTAAACTTGCACTCACTGCTCATTGCTACAATCCTATAGAAACCACACAAAGTCAGTCAACACTCATTTTGGCTACAGTCATCATACAAATTGTTTCAGTAGTCTTAATGCTAGAGGTTATTGTCAAGCCCAGCGCTTGTAGTGGCCTACCCTGACCACTAGGCGCCACTATTTCAATTAAATTCAATTCAATTTATTTTTATATAGCGCCTTTCGCAACAGCATGCCTCAAAGCGCTTTACAGAGAACGTTGAAGAAATCAATACAAATGAGTGAAGCCAGACAACAACGGAGGAGAGGAACCAAAAACTCTATTTCATTTCTTCCCTGCCTACATTCTTTCTCACCTGATGCTCCTTAGTTAATGATATCAGTGTTTTCACCTGTTCCTTGTTATTTGTTCGTCCTTAAACCCTGTCCTTCTTTGCTGGTTATTGTTGCAGTCTGTTGTTGGAGTGTTGCAGACTGTTGTAATGCTGGCTTTTAGGATAGTTGTGGATGTTACTAGATGTGCATTGTAAATCCTGTAGTCTGGTTCTTACTTGTACCCCTGGTATTAGTATCCTGCCTCTTGTTAATAAACCTCCCTTTCTGCATAGTGGACTTCGGCTCTCTTATTTCCATCCCCAAATGTTACAGTTATAATTTAAGCCCATCTGCAGTCATTTCAGTGAAGAGACAGAAGTATTTAAACACATGAAAACTGATATTAAAAAACTAAATACTAAATATCTTCAATACAGAAAAAAATTTATATATATATATATATATATATATATTATAAATTATTATTATTATTATTTATAAATAATATGTAATTGTCACAATTAGGACAATGAATAAATGGGACAGAAAGTTGTTTTAGATACTTCACAGCACGAGATTATCCATTAACCAAGCCGGGATCCCTTCCACTCCAGTGACAAAACTGGTGACATGAATATTCAGAATTAAAGCCCATTATCCTGACAGAAATCTGATATGATATTCGAAACACAGTAGCAATTGGTTATTGCTGCTATTATGTGTTGCAGCTTTTCAATCAAAAAATTTCTTTTTTGCTTTTAGAGCAATTTTGCATGTTCTCAGCATAACTCTTTGTCAGTGACTGAATGTATGCCTTCAAGATGTATGTAAGAAGCTCCTAATGTTAGTTAGGTAGGGAACCTCTATCTACTGTAAGGGTCTGTGGGACTGACTGGGCTGCTCTCCTCCCTGCCCTAGGCAAATATTCAAACTGCCTACAGATTGCTTGCTTACATTAGTAAATTAAATAACTGCATATGGATCAACCAGCTCCCATGGGATCCTAGAGAACAGCCTGGATCTCCCAAACTAGCCTGCCTGCACCGTCAGAGAGCACGGTGAGAATATGGCTCAGAAGACAATTTTTAACTCTTGAAAGGAATCACAGCACGTGCAAGCAAATCAGCAGTCATGTATGGACTCTACCACTGTATGTTTTTGCTATAATTTGGCTGCTTTGTCATTTTATTCAGTTTTAGGCAATCCCGCTGTCCACAATGCATCAGTTAACAGGCACCTGGTGATAAGAATGTATGACATGCTGAAAACCAGCAGGCCTCATAAAAGCACGTTTTAACAGTGCAGAATAACCTATCGGTGAGTGTGGTGGAATGGTGCTGTAGCACTCGATATCTGTGACCTGAGAAGGTATCTGCTTGAAAAGGAGTCTCTTTCTGCCTGTCTCAGCCGACAGCTGTAGTAAGGCTGCCTCACTGCTGCTGGACAGCTACAGGAAACCCAAACCAAGCAGGTCTCACACATGCAGTGAATACTTACTTACTCAGAAGACAGTTTCACTCGAAGCATAGGACAGTTCTTTATGCAGCTGGATACACTGTTGTAGTAACTGAGAGTCAGCATCCTGTCCACATTTTATATAAAAATAAACTTTTAATTTCCAGGGGACCATGTCCAGGTTACTCCGTGTTTGAAGTATGATTTTTAAAAATGGCTGGTGTGTGAGCGATTCCTTATTTTCAGTGCACAGTTACCTGGGTTCAGGACCTGGGTTCAGCTACGCTCATTTAGATAAGTTACAGATTACAATCATACTTCACAAAATGTACATTATATGAATAAACAGACAGTACAGTAAGTAATATTACAGATTGTTAAAATGATTTGCACATAAAAAATTATTCATTCTCATTCAAGAGTGGGGAAAAAATATAGGTAGTGTTAATACTTTTTCAGAAACAGTAGAAAAGTTTTACTCCATATCACTTAAAAATACTCAAAACCATTTTATAAACTTTGACATGTATTTAAAATTTCTTTCTGTGATTAGTGAATATGCTGTATATCTTCATTTGTCCATTCAGAAATGTTTATTTGTGAAAATGTCATTCATTCATACAGTTATTATCATAGACAATTTCGTATTGTCTAGCGTACACATCCATCAAATTCAGGGTCGTGGAAAGCCTGGAGCCCATCCCAGGAGGCACAGGCACAGGGCAGGGGACACCCTGGGTGGGGCACCAACCCACCACAGGGCTGTGTCAAGTATATGTTTTTTTCCAAAAATCCACAACAAATAGTGACTATATGGTGCATGATCACAAATCCGGTGCATGAATGCAGTTCCAGATCAGTATTCACTCAAACATATCACATTTACCTCAGTCATATCTGCCCAATATCTGTCTTGAACAGTGAGCACAAAACCCAGTGTCAGCCCTTTACAGCCCTCAACAGCTCTCATTGCAAAAAATTCTGAAAATGATTTGTAATTGATAAAAAAGGAATTACGAAAAGGAAAAGAAGGCATGTATACACCCGTAAAACAGTGTAGGGATAAGTTTAGAACTTCAGTTGGCTGAGGCTTATTTGGGTAACATGGGGGCTCAGTGGTTGCTGTGTTTACCTTGTTCAAGTGGCAGGGTTGCCTCAGGAAGGGCATCTGGCATGAAAACCTGTGCCCAGCAGATGTGCAGGTTGTTAACCAGATGCTGGTCGATCTGCTGTGGCTAAGGTCTACATTAGAATACCTTATGAAATCCATATTCCCTGGTATGAATGTGCACACTTAAGATACTCTATGTTCCGCTTACATGAATGGGGACTCAGGTTCAGAACCTTCTTAACAATAGCCTTTGAAGCCAGCTCCCAGCTGGGAAGATAATGAGGGGAGAGCTGGACTAGCCATTCCTGTGGCACCATTACTTAAGGAAGCAGAAGTATTCCAACCCTTGGGCACACCTGTATTATTTTGCCCACTCACTTCTGAAGTTCAGTCTCCTCACCTGTTACAAGATGTGGCTCCAAGGACAAACAAAGAAGAAGTTATAAATATAATCCAAACCCAAGCAACTGAATCATTCGAGTTGAATTAGGGCAGCACGTCTTTATCTTACCAAGAGAATAATAAAACTTTCAGTGCTTCACAGCAAAGGGCACTGAACTGTATTTATATGAATGTCAAAAATTTGTTTTCAAGCACCTAAACATAATGACTGAGCGAAAGGACAAGAACGTAGTAGTCGTGTTCAATCCAAAGTGGACCTTATCTAGAAGGCCATTTTATTTTTATAGCAAGGGAGAGGGTACCCTCTGTACTCTAGATACCATGCGCTTTAACGAGAAGAAACGAGCACCGGCACTCTTACCTATTTAACGTCTTGCCTGAGCATGTGTTTACAGTGCTTTGTACTGCATTACTGTTCTAATCATTTTTATTTTTTCAAATTGAGGCCAATCCAAAAAGCTGGCAAGACATTTTATTTCCAAACTCACAAAAATATACCAATAAAGCTACATGTTTAAAGGAAAATTAGTTTACTGTTGCAGAGAAAAAAGGATCTCTCATTAATAAAATCAAGTCAAGGAAAACATGCATATAATTGTTTTAATAGCAGTTTTCAAACTCTTAAAAATTGTAGGAAATAATAAAACTATGAATTTGCTGCAAAATATTACTAAATTACAGCCTGTATGACATTTCAAAATTGTAGAAAATCAGAATAAATCATGTTGCCCTGGAATTGTTTCATCCTATATTCTCTTGTCTGTAGACAGCAGCCCTTTGTACTTCTGCCCTGTGTTCAGAAAAGGGCTGGTGGGACATTACTGTACACCTCTTCCAGCTTCTGAGATGCAGTTGGGTAAACCCCCCATTTACCTACTGAGTCAAAACACCAACCTGACTTTAAACTAACATCTTGAGCCTCAAGCTACATACAAACAACACACTTTTTGAGAGAACAGAAGAACTTTTGTGACCTGTAAACATGGCACAGACTGCTTCTGCTCAATGGAGCCCTATAGCTCTATGCTGTATCTCTTATTGGCTGTCAGTGAATAGCTTCCCTCACATGTGGGAGGACATACATGTGTTACAACCCAGGTGCTCAGGACTTCTTAATAAAACCTGACTGAAGAATTACATTCATCTTCCACAAAACCACCGTGCAACATCTTAGTTTTGTACTGTGTTCCTGCAAATGCCAAAATTCACATTTGGCTACAAGTTAAAATTCTGGGCATTTATACTGTCTTTTGAGTTACAATTTTATAATTTGATAATTTGATAAAGATAAATGTAGACTCTGGCAGATAGCACCAGAACATGTCTGGTGTTCCTGTCTTTTCATAAACACCCCAAAAGTCACAGCCCAGAAGCAATTGTTATTCTCCTTTTCACGCTGTGACACCACTCTGGCAGTCCGCGCTCCTCTACCTGTGCAGAACAAGGGCTGTGTTGGGTTAGAGGAGGTGATGTCAGCCAGCCCCTGCACGCCCACACAGGTGCTCGCTTGAACACAAAAGCTGGCGATCCTGCATCCCGCTGGCTCAACATAAACCATGAACGGCAGGAAGAGCAGCGAGTGAGATGCTGCACATGCCTTTCAGCCTGGACAATGAGAGGATCAGCATGTCGACAGGACGGGGAGATATGGAGAACAGGCCTGACCTCATGGTACGTTTGGCCCAGGCGAGGCTGCTGCAAATACAAAAGGTTGAACAGAGTGGAATAAATGAAGGCAACTACTGAACTCTTCACACAAAGGAATGAGGGAAAGTCATGTAGGAGAACTGATGTAAAGTGTAAACTAAAGTGACATGGCCGACTGTATTTGTTTCAGCAGCAGGCCTGTGTGAAATCAGCACCAGGATATGTAGTTTAGCAGGACGTCAGTATAACATGAAATAAGCGTCCTATATATATATATATGTGACAACCAAGATGTGTGTGTAAAATGACATGAGCTCATGGAAAGGTTCTGCACTGGGGGAAACAGGAAATGGCTGCTGGAGCCCAATTGGGAAATGCTAAAAAGGGAAGAGTGGATGTATTCAGTCCGCTCTTTTGTTTGACTCCCCCCCCCACCATCCAATTTGTTGCATTATGATGACTGACCAGTTCCTGTTGTCAGAGTCTCCACATAGTGAGGAAACGTTACATGCTGTGCCAGAACCAACCAAGTTTCCAGCCAGATTTTTTTATCATTAAAATGTTCAAGCTTTGAAGACCTTGTTACTCTATTAATTTATACTGAATATTATGGATCTCAATTCAGCCTAATGAAACCCAAAGCGTACCATGAAACTGAATTTCACAGTAAAATAATTATCTCAATTATCAGCAAACCAGGAAAGACAGATACAGCTGAAGACATGACAGTATCTAAGACTTACCATCTGAGACTCAATTCTATTTCAGATTACACAGTACCACCAATACATGCCCAAAATGACATGGAAGTCCGGGGAACATTAATTGTTTAAAAGTGCATAAAACCACTTCAAAATACACAATGCTGAAACACTGCTAAAACTAAAAGACACCAATTAACCTTCTCTGGCTTTAGTTAAAGAGTAAAAAAAAACTGGAAGCAAATTATGGCTGTAAATATTATAAAGAGAAGGAAGGGCAGAGCAAGCCAAACTAACTTAGTGTTCAGCTCATGAACTGAGCAAGACAAACTAACTTAGTGTTCAGCCTCTGAATGGTGCAAGCCAAACTAACTTAGTGTTCAGCTCATTAAATATACACTGTACACCTGGTTTTCTTTCAGATCAACACAATGTGCTTTTCAGTTGCTGCATTAACAGTAGCCACAGGAAAACTGTTAATCTACTTTCTTCTTTCATGGCTGAACATTTTATATAAATGTGGGGAACCTAAAACTGCTGCTAGTTGTCAGCTTGTGTTCATAATTAATGACGTCTCATTTTCACAGGAAATTACACCAGTTGCTCCTTTTCTCGTGTTATAATCGAACAAAATTCTCCTGGCATTTATGGTGCAGACGGATACCTGTAGCTCCTTCTCAAATACAGGCCACCATCTGTGACTGCTCCTCTTGTTCTACCTCAGATGTTCCCATGGAAGATGACAATGCTGTCGCCATCAGATTGTCAATGTTTCATCTCAAATTTCCCTCTTTCACACACCAAATTAACCTCATCTCATTTGTTATGCGCAGACATCAGATTAGGTTTTTACATTGTATTTCTAATTTTATTTTTTTCAGGAAAAATCATGAGAGGATGACATCATCAGTGAATGACATCATGAGAGGATGACATCATGCATTATTTACCCCACTTAGCCTCTGTCTCCTGAGGGAAGGACAGAATTAGTCAGGGGAAAGAGAAGTCATAAAAAGTAGATCTGCTGAAATCCTCGTGCTGCTATTTCTTGCAGTGAAAAAATTATGGAGACAAGACAAAGAAGGCCAAAAACATGCCATGCCCTCATAGTCAGCAAGGTCACAGCAGAACATCCGGAATGATCCAGTGAGAAACTAGTTATAGAAATGACTCTGCTGGCATATCACATAGCATATACAGTGTATACGTATGAACAACGATGACTCAAAAACATCAAATAAAATCAATTTCCTTCTCCCTTGCTATCTTATCAGAATATCCAACACAACTCAGGCCAAACCCTAACAGCTAAATGGATATTCAATTTCAACAAAGGGGATGAACTATAAATGCTAAAATCTGTGTGAGTACAATTTAACCGAAGGTGAAGCAAATCAGGAGCTCATGTCTGAAAACATAAATGATGTTGCAAGGCTTAGCCTGTGTAGAATGAGTTATTTTTACCTTGCCTATTTTCAAATTCAGGACATAGTAAAATCACAGACATACTTGCAGCATTAAAATCCAGGTTGCTATAAATACATTGTGGCTTTAAACTGACCAACTAAAATGTCAAACTGATTAAAAAAATTTCCAAAATAAGAGCAGATTGCAGGAAGAACTAATCACACAGTTTAATGACCCTCATGTTCAGCTGAAGACCTGTTAAAACGTGTTTCCGGGAGAGCTAGACCCACGTAGCTCAGCCTGTGTGTGTCTCCACTTTGATACTGCTGAGGCGTTTCACACCAGATCGGTGTGTGAATCTCTGGAATGGAGTCCCTGCAGACCTGCAAAGCTGGGCCTGTGTGAGTATCTGTGTGTGCCACAACAGTAGAGCCCAGAGGGACAAAGGAGCCCCCTCCCCCGACACATTCTCTTCCCTAGGAGCAATAGTGTTACACGTTGCTTTGCACTACCATGCTAGAGAATGACGTAAACTCGGAGCATCTTGACATTTTGTGCTGGGCATGTCAGGAACAACATCGCTTGTGTTATTTTTAACTTGCTGTCTCTATGGAAACGGGCACACATGCTCAGAGCTCATGCCTGAGCAGGCATGTGCTGTGGATGCAGCAGCTCCTGCTCCCTGCAGCCTGGGCATGGCACAGGCGTCTCATATGCATGAGCATGCGTGATGCACACCAGCGGTTTCCAGGGGAAGCAGGCGGCGACGGGGAGTTCTCAGGAGGGTCTGCTTATTTCACTGGAACGCTTCATGGTTATGTTAGCTGGGAACTTATACTGTGTCTTTTTTGGCAGTCTTTAACTAAAAACAATAGCATGTACAAAAGGTGAAGATAGTGCTATTACATCTTCTGAGCCTCCCCTCTCCTTGTCTGAAATGTCTACAGTTTCATTCTCGGCACTTAATGCCACGTCTTCCAAATATACTTAAATGAATGTCTGCATAACAGAATGACAGTGCTACACAGTTGTATTCCCATGACCTCTAGAAAGCAGAATATATCCAGGTTCACCTCTCAAGACAGGTCTAAGAAAGGGCATCCACTCCATGTGGCCATGACAGATGCTTTTCCAACACAAACAGCATGTGACATGCCTACAGAGCTCATCTACTGTGATGTGTACGGTCTGAAGAAAAACGCCAGCAGAGTCCTGACCAGCTACAATGACTTTCACGGATGTTTCCTTTTTTACTGTCTCAATACCATCATATGCCATCCTCCATTGAATGGCTGACCCCAGATATGGGACTATTTTTAAAATTCATAGCAAAGCGACATCCACTAAGAAGTTATGCAAGATAATAATAGGTTTATATCTCTCCAAAAATGTCATAGCAAGGGAGGGAGGGTAACAGAGGCTGCATTAAAAAATAATAATTAAAAAAATGTGCCTGCTGTTTCTAGGCCCCCAGGCAGTACAAGAGGTTTCGTCACTGATGTTTAACACACCGTCAGAACAGCTGCATTAACATGTACACATCAGAGCTGATCCGCTTTCCTCAAACAGTGTTGGAGCTTGCTGTGATCCAGCATCATCTGTCCATCCCACAATGTGCCCCAGCTCTGCCTTCCAATCAGCTAACAAAACTCTAGCCATTCATTCACTCTTTACTATAATGGGTTTCTATGGAAACAACTTAAAGATTATAAAGTGACAAACAGTAATGTCATTACTCAGATTGACTTCTACACGAGATTACATTTTTCATGTGAGACTGTTATTTCCAGTTATACAAATCCTCTTTTTCTGGCAACCTGGCACGTGACTGCAGGCATAAACCCCATCCTCACCTGCAACTGTCTCTAACTGGGACAGAGAGAATGAATTCATGCCAGGCTCTGATAGGCCCACACGTCTCAATCCCTCTCCCTCTCCCTGTGCCACAGCCACTAACACGGAGCAGCGTCCCCAGTAACGACAACTCCCGTTGTTAGGCTGCGGCTGAGTCGCGGGCCCGGCAGCCAATGGGGTGGCACAGCACAGCACATGAGCGCGACTATGGTGAGAGGGAGTTTCATGGTAATCAGAGCACTACTGAATGTAGGTCACTATCCTTCCAACGACATGAAAAATCTCCACCCCCAAAACGCACGCGTGATGCTCTTACACTACAAAACAGATTTATTTTTATATGAGAAATATTTCACAACCAACAGAGGCCACAGAAAAATTATCATTCAGATTCATTTTTAAACTCTTTAATAGATACTAATTAAACATTTTATATTTACATTTTTTAAATTATATATAAAAATATTTTTAAATTATGTAATGAATATATAATTTAATTATAATAATTAAAACATTAAAACATAAGTTCAGCTGTTCAGTGACCCAGACAAGCCACAGTATACATTTTAAAGCAAATTCTAATGAGGTGAATGTCACCCATCGCAGGTCAGACATCCCAAATTAGTCATTGAAGGTTGGTCACCTGACTTGAATTTGTATTAAATTATTAGAATATAGCTTCACGAACTGGTCATGGTCTGCAATTTCCTAAATAAAAATTGAATTGGCAAAAGAGTTCTCTTTTCATTCGTGTATTTATGTCATCCTGTTTAATATTTAATACCTTGTGATGGTAATCTTGTCTATATTAAAATGTCACATAGCAAGTAAGCAGCACCATAACCCCCTGCCCTCCACACATGGTCCGGCCATTTACAATTCTGTCTGGCCCATGCGCTCAAAACGTTTGGGAACCCCTGTATTGGAAGACAAAAACATGGACAATAAAAAGATAACAACTGAAGCCAAAAGCTGAGGTGTTGGCCCACATCTGGCGTACAGATGTGGGCCAACACAAGCCCTCTGTCATATATGATACTGGGGTGTAGCTCACTTATAAAAAATGGCTAGTGTTTATAAGTGGCGTAGTCTAAGGGTATTTTTAAAATAATGTGGTGTCTTCCAGCATTACACAGTTTTTTCCAGACTAATGGTTACCTAGTCACCATTTGAGTATGTTAGTATTAGTACCGTAACAGAGTAGGGAGACTGTAACTTCACTCTCATTCATGTACCTCATTTCTTGTGGCACATGCAGTTTTACATTAATGTTTAAAACCTAAAAGTGAGATTTATGTGTAACTACTTTTTTATTCAGTTTTTGATAGAGCAGGTCTTGCTTCCCACCAAGCTCATTCTCCTCTCTACCTGGCTTAACATTTCTACTTTGTTGAAAATGTTTTTCCCTATGAAACATATGCAATAAAATGGTGAATTATCAAAAATAATAATAATAATAATAATAATAATAATAATAATAATAATAATAAATTACCTGAAATCGGATGAAAGTTGTGAAAATGTAATTTTACTCTAAATCAATTATTTATATATATATATAAATACACATACACACACACACACACACACACACACATTTTTATTTAATGACAGTAACAAACAGCTTCACGTTGTAGTAAACTGATTCATTTTTATGCAGTAAAACTTATTTGAGTATAAAAAAGCCAAGATGCCGAAACATTAAACAAAATACTAGAAACAGACAATTTAAGTTGAACCACATTGTGGTAAATACGTTTATATTTTTTATGTTATCAAACTACTGCGAGTATGTAAAAGCTGCCAAGGATCTTGAAAATAAAACTAAAGATTTGTAACATAAAGTCTAAAGTAATTTTATTTTCATGCAGATGGGTATTGTTAAATTGTTACTGAGAAAGTATTGCTCAGGAACCGGTATAAAAGTTAAACCATGGGTACCAGTACTGAAACCTTTTGAACACACCTAGCCCTAGTTGAGGCCTCGTTCCTGCACTGCAGTGTGTGGAGAAGTGCGTCCCTCCCAATTTTCACTTTACACTCCTGCTGCTGCGCCTCCTCTCTCTGTTTACAAATGACTGAAGCCGGTCAAAAGCAGCAGCTTTGCAAAAACTGACAAAAAAGAATAGTTCATCATCTCTGACTTTACAAAATATTCAGCAACTCTCTGAACATTTCTTTTGTAGAATACAAAATGAAAAATTAAAACTACTAAGGGGATAAGTCACACTTCAGGGTAATTAATCATTTTAGCGGTTTTGCCAATTCTAACACACCAATCACTTCTCCACTTCAGTGGTTTTGTCATTTTTTTTTTTTTTTTTTTTACTATTTTTTGTTTGTGTTTCTATCTGTTCAGTCTTGTGCCAAGTGCATGGGGGGGGGGGTAATTTGAATACAAAAAATAAAAAAAATGGG
>JABJVR010007535.1:0-11423 GCA_025773905.1 Chitala chitala | reverse complement strand
GCCCTTCAGGAGGGAGCTCCAGGTGCCGGGCCCTTCAGGAGGGAGCTCCAGGTGCAGGGCCCTTCAGGAGGGAGCTCCAGGTTAGGAGCCCTTCAGGAGGGAGCTCCAGGTGAGGAGCAATTCAGGAGGGAGCTCCAGGTGCAGGGCCCTTCAGGAGGGAGCTCCAGGTGAGGAGCAATTCAGGAGGGAGCTCCAGGTGAGGTGCCCTTCAGGAGGGAGCTCCAGGTGAGGAGCAATTCAGGAGGGAGCTCCAGGTGAGGAGCAAGTCAGGAGGGAGCTCCAGGTGAGGAGCAAGTCAGGAAGGAGCTCCAGGTGAGGAGCCTTCAGAAGGTGCTCTGAAGGAGGCAATGGCAGCCACAGCCTGTGGGGCATACTTCCTGCGTGCGGAACCACTCCATCATGTGGCTGGTGTGCCCACCGTGGCCACAGCTCAGACAGAAGTTGGAGGAACCGCGCACGGCCACATGGCAGATGGCACACTGGAAGGTGAGGCGCTTGCAGACAGCACACTGGGTGCCCCGCACCTCACTGCGGCAGTGGCAGCAGTACACGCCAAACTCTATGGGCGGAGAGGGGTGACAAAGGCACAAACAGCAGGTGACAGTCTGTCATTATCAATGACCCCCAAATACAGTCCTTACTAAATATATATACAGTATGTATGTTTTAAAGACCACTAGATAATACATGCTCAGTTTTATTAAAATGAAAAAGTCATGGTAGACTTTGAAGAAAAATATATACTTTTTTCCTCTCTAAGAGGCCTAATTCTCATAGCCCCTTTGTGTCCACTTTCATCTGGCCACACTGACTTACCAATGCCCCTGTGTGGCTCTGGAGGACAGGAGGCAAATTTAAGGACCTCAGCTCGTTTCTCTTGGAGGCCCCAGCGGTACAAAATCTCACCGTAGCACTTCTTAAAGTCATCAAACTGCATGATATTCGCTGGATCAAGAAGTCTGCAACCGACAGATGGAGGCAAGGGCCGTTACAGTAACAGACCACCGCACTGCGTGGTGACTCACCAGCACGGCACACAGGTCGTTTTTCAGCATCCCACTTTACCTTTGATTCATCTCATGCTGCTCTTTCTCCCTTTCTCGAGGGTCAGTGTAGCACTGGTTGCCATAGCGATAGTCATCCGGAGAGGGTTCTCCCCAGGGGCCAGCGTGCTCGCCATCCCGCCCTGCTGAGATAGACACACGTTTTTCTGCTAAGGCCAGGGCAAGTTAACACCACGCGTGTCCCAGGAGAACACAGAGAGAGTCAAATACAATTATGATTGGAAATTCACATATCTCTGGTGAAATTCACTACATGTTCATGATTCTGAGGAAATACGACCAATCACACAAAACATAATTTAGTATAAGCAAGACAAACAAAGCCATTTGCCATCTAAGAAATAAAAATTAATTAGATTAATCACAGTGACTAATATTATGCAAAGTACATGTGCTGAGCACATGCCAGAAGTATGTACACTTGAGGTGCTGGTACACAGAGTGGCAAACAGGCATTTACAGCTGTAAACCTGCTCTGGGATTCTGCATTTGCACACCATACATTTTCTCTAACAAGAAGGTAGATCCAAAGATCCACTATCTTATTAGAGATCTTCTGTAATCTAACACCATCACAGTGAGCATCATCTTTCATCTGGATTCATGCTCAAGAACTGCTCCTGGTATTTTAACTAATGCAGCTGTGGTGTAATTTTCTCTTGACTCAGAGGGCTGAGCTGAATAATGAGCATCCTAGAGCTAATCACTGATTAAAATTACATGGGCCAAATGCTAGTAGAAGCACTTCCTCTGGTGATGCAGGCTGGCCACTCAGCTGATGTAGTCATTCCTGGTATCCTGCATGTGAGAGGGACGCTGAGTCATCCAGCTTTTTTCTTACCGATGTTCCAAGCGCCGGAGCTGAGCCCGGAGTCAGACGCGCTGGATCCGGTGCCGGAAGTGACGGATCCGGAGGTGTAACTGGGCTGGGGAAGACATCGAGAGATGTTCCAAAACACCTTGTGGTACGCCACCCACCCTCAGCACTCTGCATCAGCATCTCAACTGAGTCAAACTGCACACGTTTGCACGCTGGATGGGTCAAAAGATGTCAAATTGACGTGCCCCCTGCTAGGAGGGGGGACAGAAAAAACCAAATTTTTATACAGAAAGCTAGGAAAATGGATTTCATATGTAATCTTTACTATGCACCTGAATTTACACAGTATAACAAAGAATAAACGCTTTGGTCCAACAACAAAGCCACTTTGTTTTTATGAAGCATCCAAAGATGTTGTTTCAAAGAGACATTATGGCCTGCTACTCGTGAAAACACTCTTTTTGTGCAACAGTACTGCTGGGCTAATATTCTTCAATAAATCAATTGTGGAATTCCACTATTTTCATGTCATTCCTTGCGATAAACATATACACACATTTCCAGTGATATAACAAGGCAGGATTTAACACCTTTTCGTTGGATGGATGCCTGAGTTGGATCCTCAAATGCAGAGAAGCTCAGAGACTGACAGACACTTACAAAGCGGGTGCTGTGTGGGGTAAAGACAGACGACCGGTGAAGCTGATGTCCGAACAGAGAGTAGGTATCCTGTGGGCAGTATTGGGCTTCAAAAACGCTGCAAAGCATGGCCAAGGTCTGGACGTCACTCATCTTGCTGTAATAGTCCAGCCTGAAAAACAATTTGACTGCTCAGGGCATAATTCATACACACTTCTCAAACAAACGAACACACACACACACACACACACGCAAGTGCATGTGAGCTACACTCACAGAGTGCCCAGCAAGAGGCGTCCAAAGGGGTGCCTGGCCCACGGAGTGCCAGCATCAGGGTCTGCGTTGGGGCTCAGGTCGCCACCCGTGGCTGCAGATGCCAGGGCCCACACCTGCAAGGACAGAGCAGCAGGTGTGCATGGCTGTGAGCGCACGGACAGCCCAGTATCTCCACACCTGGCAGGCGTGGTCATACACACGTGTATCAGAGGGCCACCTTGGAGTAGATGTGAACAGACAGACAGGCTGGGGGCAGGCGGCCTCTAGAGCCTGTCCTGGGACTTACCTTGGCCAGGTCCCTGCGTCCCACCGCAAGAGCTGCGGCTGCATTCCTCTGACATGTCTCCTGGATGTCATTCACATTCAGGCTACAGCAACAGTTGCAGGAAACAGGAACATAAATTTATACGTGTGCTTCACTTTGCGGTATCAGGTTCTTTCCAGCACAGTGTAGAGTTCCTTTTATAAAATAGACATTCCAGTAATATCTGGAACTAGTACAACATGTTCAGGGAAAGAAGGTTGCAAACAGGACATAGGTGATACCAGATGGGTGATTCTGAAGAAACATTGAACTGGATCAAAAGCTGTTCAAAAATCAACTGAACTAGATCAATACATTACAAATTAACCATAGTGAACCCCGCAAGAAAATATATTATTCATCACAAAATATTATATATAATATCTCATACAGTTTCTCAACACAACACCCACACTGACACAACAAAGGTATCAAACTGTTGTATTTAGAAAAAATTGTCTTAAGGTGACAAACAGAGAATGAAATGCTCAGCATGGCCAGACAATGCAGCATATCCTGTAGGGCGCACATACTGTAAACACGCACATGTATGTCTCTCCCAGAGCTTTGTGCACAGGCAGCAGGCAGGAGATCTCCTGGATGATGACCTTGCCAGCCAGCTTGATTGGACGGTTGCTAGCGTCAGCGCCCTCTCGTTTGTTTTTCCAGCGTCGCGATTTCTAGAACATGTACAGGGATGACACAGAAGGCAGGGGGAGGGGCTTAACAAGCACACATCAGTCAGACTTCACGGCCACAAATTTACCATTTTTGTTCATATTTTTAAACTGAACACTAGCAGCTCATCCATGTCAGCATGTCCTTGCAGTCAGCAAAATGCTTGAAATTATTATTATCCCTTTAATTATTCAGTGTCACAATACTTGTCAAAACCATATTTTTGAGAAACAAGGTGTTTTTCTATTACAAAAAGCACATCAGGAGCAAGCACCTATAAGGAGATCTACATTAGTTGTACGACAGAACTCAGAGGGACAAGGCAAGTTAAAGGGATTTAGCATGAACTCCAGGGATTGCAAAGCCTCAAGCCAGTGATTAGTAGAACCTAAGGGACTTTGGTGAGATGACAGTCAGAAAAGGGCCTTGATCAAACCACAAGTGCAATGGCCCAGAGGTTAATATGCAGAGCAGTATCCTCTTCTCCTCTTTAGCAGGAACACAATTAGTTCTGCCTGAAGAAAGCATATTCCGCACACGTGCCCCTTCTAAAACTCGTGTTAGACAATTAAAAACTTACGGAGACAAACGAATTTTTGAAAACTTCTAGGTTGCGACTGCAAAAATGCAAAAACAAGCACAAAGCGATAACAACAATTATCAGAGCAGGGATTTAAAATAGGAAGTAATGCAACCAAGAGATTTTTTTTTTTTTTTTATTGCTTGTGGAAGCATTATATGACTGGAATGTTTATTCACCATGGTTATTAAACAAATCCAATGTCATGTTACACTGAAAACATATTTTTCAGTTAATGCTGCATCTGTTTCTCAAAACGTCATTACCATGGACATTAAAAAAAGTACAATTCGCATTAATTAAAACCACATATATGTGCAATTGATTCATGCAAGTAGAAGTTAAAGGAAACAGATTTGTACGCGAGATTTACAGAATATGCAGGACTAGGTCATTGCAACAATGGTAAAGCTATTTCAGTACATGTTGGATATAGGTGAGAGGCAAGACACTGCAAGCTAATCACATCATAAACCCCAAATTCTCAAAGCGCTCAAAGCTGAAGAGCAGACAAAACTGGGCGATGTTAGTGAGGCAGGTGAACTAGCACTCCTGACCAACTATTGTGCAGTTTTGGGTAGGTTCTCTGTAGACAGTCAGAGGAAATGGTACCGGGCAGTCGTGAATGGTCTGAATAGACCAGCGTCGAGGGCCCGACAGTGGAGGCTTCTGATTGGGACAAAAGAGACCTCAGCAACAAGAAGGTGCAGGACACAGTGTGGAGGGACAACACACCAGATGCAGAAAGAGGAGGTAAATACAATATCACAACAGAGGGTATAGAGGGCTCTGAAACACACACACACACACGAAGTACAGCTATACACAGCAGAAAGATAGCCATCTTCAGGTTACATCAGTTACAAAACCTAATTTGCCCTAATTATGGCAGTGCTCACCAGTTTACTACGACGTACTTAATACAGAGATGTAGGACAAATCAAGTTTGAGAAGTGACCGTATGATTACCATTTGCATTTCTCAGTCAATTGCTGGTTTACCTGCTTTCACTGGGTTTAACCAATCAGTGCACAATAATCCCACCAATCACGGGTTTTACAGCTTCACTTCTCCACTGACATTAATTAGCAGCCGGTGGCTATTTGAGCCCAAGTCCAGGCCTACCCGCTCCTTGTAGTAGAAGGACGAGATAGACACTTGCTCCTTGTCGCTACGCGTGGGGCTGCCGCTGTAGAGCCGCAGAGTGGTCTGAGACTCGCTCCGCATCTTCATGGGTGTCAGGACCCCGCTGTGATAGGCAGACAGTGCCGAGAGGGACCTGTGGACACAAGGGCACGTTTTAGCACCGAAACCACTCCTTCATGACCAAAGATCCAGTTCTGTGAACAGAAGCTGCTCGGAAGCCCAGCAGTTTAAAATGCACTTGTTGTACACTAAGTCATACACCTTGGTTAATAATGTCATTTAACACATAAGGTAAAAGACATATCCCAACTGTAAATCCAGGGAAAACACCATCTAAATAATTTAAGTTTTATGCTAGCTAACAAAGGCTGGAAAATACCTAACTACTAAAAGAATATACAAATTATGTTTAAAAATTTAGCAACACTACATTTTGACACACAAATTAACTGTATGGCAACATTCTGACCTTCAAAACAAAAGGAACAAAAATTATATATTTCGGTATGCAAATTAAAATAAATATATAAAATGGATAACACATTTCCCTTCAGAATTTATTGTTATCAAAACAGCTTCTTGAATTTCATTCCAGACTGTCAAAGGGATTAAGGGACAGGGTTTGAGGTTAAATAAACGCCCCTTAAAACTGACTGGTTAGATAGTTAAATACCCTCCCCAGCCCATGCTGATCCAGGTACACCCGTCAATTGGCGGAATCAGGATATGCCAAGAAGACCGCATCTTACACGGAGTAGCAGGACCGAGAAAGTTACCTGGGGGTGGGCTCCGTGGGGGACGCGGAACGGTGCATGGTCACGGGCCGTGTGAAGTAGACCAGACAGCCTGTGCAGACACATGAGGCCGTGGCACTGAAAACCATGTAGAGACACACAAAGTGCTCTGCTGCGTCTCATCGCACACACCACTCAAGCGTCCTGGCCACTGTCCAGCACACTGCAGACAACAGTCCTTCAGGAGCGCAGACGTGACGACAAGATCGTTTCAAAATATATCAGACAGCGTGCGGAACAGGTGTGACGCATGCGGGGGCTCCGGCAAGGAGTGTGCATGATGCAAGCGCCCACTTACCCGTGCCACAGAAGCGGGCCCCCGAGGTGCGTGGGAAGGGGATGTTGGCGTCCTGGTAGGACCCGTACGAGTATGTGGAGAAGGCTTGCAGGGAAGGCGGCGTGACAGGAACGTAGGGGTTCACAGAACTGCCATCTTCCTGAACACAGAACACATGAACTTCTATTGACATCCAAGGATCCACCCAGGCTTTCATTTGTTCCGTTTTGCTTTTAAT
Organism: Chitala chitala; assembly: GCA_025773905.1. Taxonomy (NCBI): domain Eukaryota; kingdom Metazoa; phylum Chordata; class Actinopteri; order Osteoglossiformes; family Notopteridae; genus Chitala; species Chitala chitala. The sequence continues at coordinate 4,607 of JABJVR010007535.1, read as the reverse complement.
ACTTTTTTCTTTGCATTTTACTTCAGTACACTATTTTCATAAACTCGTTACAATCGTGCGTGTATTAAGTGGGGCGTATACACAAAACAACACAGAAATTGCACAATAAAACTTTCACAAGCTGTTTATCTGTCCCACATCCCCAACACAATCCATAGTTCCCCATCAGTGCATACATAGCTTCCTTTGAGCATTTTTGTTATCAGCTAAGTAATTGTTTACAAAATTAGAAATCAGGAAAATATTCAGAAACAGAAGAAGGTATAAGCATCTTGTAATGGAAACAACCACGGTGTTTTAAACATGCAACTGACAGAAAACTGATAAAAGGCAATTTACAGTCTGTGCTTGAGTGTTTGACTTTGTAATCAGAGATAATTATGATGATTCTTTTCAGTGTTCAAACACAACCTGAAATGGAAGTATCCTACTGAGACACTGAAAATTGTAAACGCTGTAAATTAATGTAAACTGTCCCTTCAAGTAACAACTTTCTTTGGACAAGTATGGCATTGTCTAATGTTGGGAAACATCAGAATATCACTTCTGGGCTGCATTCCCCTACAGTGTCTCATTGCATTTCACATTCTTAGGTTTGCTGAGGTTTTGAACATCAGGGGTTCTCACGGTGCCAGTGGCCCCAGTTGGTGCAGGTTTTTTTTGGGACAATTTCTGCTTTTAATTTAACCTTAATCTCAATTAAACATGACTTTCAATGCAGAAATTCCCAATAAGCTTTCTTGATTTTTAATAAAATTTTTAAAAAGCATGACAAAAGACAATTTCACAACAATTTTAAAGTTATGCTATTTTTTTTTTTTTTATCTTTTAATCCATTTATTACTAATAATACCTTAAATTTCCTCTTTAATCGTTCTTTGTCACTGGCACCTGCTTGTGTTGTTTACTAATTGTTTTAACATCAACACAATTAATGATTACTGATGGACTGAATTAAACACCATACCTACTTATCCACTTTTCCTGTTCTGATTCTGCAGTTAGAGGGACATTGTAATGTATGATTTATATTTCTGTTACAGACCCAGAGCAATAGATATGGTGTGTATCTGCATATTTACGCTATTAAAAAACACCGGATACCCAATTGTTTTCAAATCAAAGCGTACTGATACACTGGTAAAAATTAGGATACGCAAATAATTTTAAACTGACGTGTAATGAACTATTCATAATTGTATACGCAAATAAACCAATTGCAATACACAAATAAACTAGTTAATATATCCAGTAAAAATTCAACAAATGTCTAGATGACTTCGTACACTAACGGTACCGACAATAACCCCATTTGTTGGGATTGTAATCATGTCAAAAATAGCCAATGACCTATACGGTAACATGTGCGTTCAAGAGTATCTAATTGGTTGCTGGAGCAATATCCCATAAACCTACAACATATAAGTACGACTGAAAAATGCAAAGAATATATTTAGCAAGTTTGGATCCTATGACCTTGTGCCAGCCATCAGAAGGTGGTTAGGAAAGGAACGAAGGAAAATGTGCCTCTTTGCTGAATATCAGCCAAGACCAAAACAGCAGAAATCCTCATAAACATTAGTTTCCTAGCAGTTTCCTGTTTTTGTACACTTTGACATATATGCCTGTTATGATGTTGCCAGTGGTTTTGTGTGAATTTCTTCAGCTCATATTACATTTTTTGGTGTTGCCAATGGTTTTGAGTATACAGGTGGTAATAATTTCTAAACATAAATAAACATGTTTCTTTCCAGTAAACTTGTCTTAGGTTTAAACAAAACTATATAAAAAAGCAAATACCAATTTAGCCATTGCCAGTACCCAATTACACTTGAAACCACGAGGTACTGAAAAGCTGGATACCCATTTGTTTTGATGAATATCCAATTAGTTGTAAAACAGTAGGGAAATACTGAACTGACATGAAACCTTATCTATTACTCTGAGACCTTAAAGTACAAGAGCCTCACTTTTAACTTTCTTCTTTGTAACTCTTATTTTCTCTCAACTGATAAAGACAGACAAATGCACTTTATCAGGAAAAAAATGCAAAAAAATAAACAATGTAATTCATATTTAATTAAGATAGTGGTTAAATTAAAATGAATGAACTGGCTAAAAAAATAAAAGCTGCACCCCCTGGGGTCCTCCAGGACCGTGACTGAGAATGCCTGTTTCATGCACACGGCATCAACAGATCAAAAAGCTAAGACAAAGTCCTCTTTGTTTTGTGTGAACCCTGTACCACTGGCCCTGATAAAACCCACAGACGAGACAGAGCGTATGAGCGAGTGCACACGGGTCAAAGAGACTCTTACGATGTAGGTCTCGAGGAAGGAAACCAGCTTCCTCAAACAGGGCTCCAGACAGTTCTGATTTCTCTTCACCTTCTGCAGGGACGTGTCTGTGAGGATCTGCACGGCAAACACCAATGACAGTCAGCAGGGCAAGCAAAGGCGCGCAGCGGTAGCCCTGGTGACAAATGCACACAACGCTTTCAGGAAGTCAACAAAGAGAATGTCCATCTGTCAATCTCCTTTGTACCAAAAAGGTCCTGTTTCCATGACTACACTGTGATGCAGGTGCTGATGTGACAATCCAGATCAATGCCGTGTCATTCCGCACCAGCAGAATCTAACACTGATGAAAAACAAGGACCAGGAGCGACTACCTTTAAAAGGCTTTATTAAATAAAACTGACTTCATTCCATTAAGCTCAAGTGATACTTCAACATCGCAGCTCTTAGCCAAACGACAGGAGTGTTCCCACCTTCTGAATCTTCGTCTTCGTGGAAGGCTGGATGGTGGTCGGGCCGACGAACTGGAAGGTGGGAGCAGCATTGTTGGGGTACTGTGCCGGGAATTTGACCACAAGCCGGACCCTGTTCGATCCACAGCGAGCCGTCACGAAACAGCTACGGTTTGCAGCATCCATCTGTTCACAGAGACACAATCTAGCCACAGCAGCACCTGAACCATGTCCTGCCTCAGAGCAAAGCCGAATCTAATAATGACCAAGGTGCTAACATCGCCACTAACGTTACCCAGCTGCGCCGCAGCTGCTTTCTGGTTAGATAACCTGCTACCCTTACTACAGCAAATCCCCACCTGGAACCACAACCACCGCACTTGGATGTTATGAGTACATGTGTTTAATAAAGCCAGCATTCTTAATCTGCCTGGCGAGATGCAAACCTCCACGTTGACATTAGGGATCTGCAGGTTAACCAGGGAGAACTCCTGCTGAAGTGTCTGGGGTATGCCAGGAGAGTCCTGCCTGCTGCTGGGAGGGAGGCCGGCCTGCTGCCCCCCTCGTTTGTCTGGAGGGAGAAGGGGAGGGGGGGGTCAGGAGCACCGATGACATGGCATGCTCTTCCTCCCCTCTGCAGTCGGCTCATTACTTTAAAAGCACTGATTACATCCAGGGAAGACCCGGCACCAGCAGCTGCATTATGCGTAGCCTTTCATCAACTGCAATTAAAGCTGACCTTGATTTTTTCTTAATTAAATTGTGGAAAATGAAAAACACTGACAGTAAATTTAAGTGCTGTAATCGAGACTGAGTTTACACAAAGAGAAAGAAACTAAGAACTGAACATTTACCATCAGTAAATTGTTCAGAAGGAAGACAAAGTATGAAATTACTTCACTGAACATGAGTATTGCATTAATAACAGCAAATATTAAAAGTAAAATATATAATCTTACCACATTAACATACAATCACTGCAGTACGAAATGGTAAAGCACAACATACATAGTGACCAAGCTGTTTGGGCCAGCCTTCTGCTACTCACAGTCTGTTTCCTCCATTGTATGTTCAGGGCTCTGCTGGGACTCTGGGGCTTGAGGCTGGAGCCCCTTCTCTGCCTCTGAGGTGAGCAGCATGCCATCCATCAGCTCATCCACATTCTCCATGACATCATTGGAGCACAGCTTCAGGACACATCAACAGACCGGTCACGTCAAACCAGCTGCAGAGCACCCTCCACACTTTATAAACAGCTGAAAGTTCAGTGCAATTTCAGTAAGTATTAGTAAAGTCTTTTCAGATTAGACTACTTACTACAGGTGTATAATAAATTATACTCACGTCTCTGCTTCTGTGATCTGCTCATTGATCACTGTTTTTGGGTAAACTATACAATGCTTACCTTCTGCAACTGCTGATCCACACGCCATATTCTAAGCGTCTGATCCCTAGACCAGGTGACAAGCTGGTAGTCCTTGGAGCCTGAGAGAACAGGGTCAGAAAAAAGGATGACAATTTGCATCCAACGTTTCAACATTTAAATGCAGAGAATTTAAAATTTTTAAACCAGGGTAATTCACAGCAGTTTCCACACAACTAGAGGCCGACTGAAACTGATTTTTTGATTTCGGCCGAAACCGAAACCGAAAGTTTAATTACACTTTCGGCTGAAACCGAAAGATATATTACCCAAAAAAAAAAAAACCCCAAACACAAGACATGACATATGTAATGATGCTATGGCACTTTTATTAATAAAGAACTAACAATCAATCACAAAATATTAACAATCACTAACCACACACTAACCATTAACAACACTAACCATTTATTAACATCAATACTCTTAATTAAT
>JABJVR010007534.1:0-11423 GCA_025773905.1 Chitala chitala | reverse complement strand
TCTGCGCACCCTCGACACGCTGACCGTACATCAGCTGCTCACCTTCGTCACGCTGACCGTACATCAGCTGCACACCTTCGTCACGCTGACCGTACATCAGCTGCACACCTTCGTCGCGCTGACCGTACATCAGCAGCAGAAATAGCACCAAACACGCGGTTATTGACAAGCAAAATGTGCAGCTTGTAGATGAATCATTGACACAACTTTGTTGCTTCAGAAAGGCAAAACACATCCTTCTGGGCAGGGATGGAATACTGAGCACAGGCCTACTGAGCACAGGGGGCCCACGGAGCCAGGGGTCTATCTGTTTGAAGTGATTTAACATTTCTCAATGTGACAGGACTGAGTCTTTAATATTAATAAAAGAGCCTCTGAGCACCTTCAAATTCACAGTTTTCACAATGAAGAAAAAAACACCTTCACATGGAATGTTAATTTCTGAAGAATCTTCAAGAATAAAGTACCAGTGTTGTTGACACGCTTCCAGTTTGCTGGATCAGAAAAGTTTACAGTTCTGTGCTGACATGAAAAAATAATCCCCATGTACTAGTGTGAACTACAGAGGAGTGCAATCTGGTAAAGTGTTCGCACACTGAAATATTATCCTTGAAATATTACAGTGTTATGCTGCAGCGTCTAAATTGCACCTCAGTATGTTTCAGTGCCCCTCCTAAATGGAAACAAATTATACTTTACACGGTGTTCTAACCATTGTGATGTCGGCCCAAGCCCAGCCGTGTCTTCTGTATTCACGGGTAATAAACATGCCTGTGTCTTAAACACAGGTATTTGTGCTAGTTAATTTTCTGTTAGGCCTCATAGCACATGGTGCACACCCTAAAGTACAACCAAATCTGTGAATGTGGGTGACAGACAAAAACTTGCCTGTTTTGCCTGCCAACTAGCCTTCATAGTAACATGTGAACATGGCTGCTGTGTTTTCACACACAGCAGAGCCCTGAAAGCTCAATGCAGCGGAAGGGTGGAAGGAAGGAAGGAAGGAAGGAAGGAAATGTTTTACAGCATGTTCCAATAATTAGTAATGAGAAGAACAACATTGCAAAGGCTACCAGGCCCAGGGTGAGAAGCCATGCTAACACACCACTGGTCTGAGAGATACTCGTGATGATGAGGACCCGGTTAGCAGCCACGCTGTCACACCACTGGTGTCTGGGATACTCCTGTTTAAGGAATACAGCAAGCTGTATTCCTTAATATGTCTGTATTCCTCAAGCTGTCCTCATCTCAGCTGCCTTCTGGCACAGAACAGGACCAGCCTCAGCCCGATGAGGACTGACTTGAAACCGTATATGACCCTGCTTTGTGGCGTCATGCTCAAAGTGAGGGGATCAACATGATTCTCACCAAAACTGGAGGGTTGACGTGTTCTATAACCAACGTGCTCACTCCTCTGCTTCTGTGAGGAGCAGCGGAGTTCGCGGTGAAACCCGAGCTTTGACAAACGGGCACCTGACATGCCAGCTGCCTGACGGCCAAGTGGGTCACAGAGTGGATAATGTACGTCAATGATATCATAGACACTTTTGCAAAGCTGAAAATAAGGGAAATGTCTTGCATATGGTAAGACTATTTTATTACTAATTACATTCATTATAGCTTTTCTGTGTGTGTTAGTAGGTTGTGACTTGGCGGTGATTGTTGACACAGGTTTTCATATAAGCTTCATTTGCTGTGCTGTCCTGAAAGGGGTTCAGCTTACTGCATACTTCTGGTCTTCACAGAACGTTATGTAAAGTAGACCTCCCTAAAATGTTTCTAAGACACAAAGATAGCAAAAAGACTTTCCGGTTAAGATGCACTACAGCTATGGGTGTACCTGTGTAAGGACATAGGGGAAAAAGGGAACATTTTATATTTTGTTGTTTTTTTTTTGGAAGGGGGGTGCACACCTTGATAATCCATCTGTGGCCCCTGAGGCACTAATCAAAATCTTTGTCCATAAAGCCAATGCATCACCGCACTCAGCACAACCCATACACTCTCTTTGTGGGTACGGGACAAGCCACCCTAACTGGGGGCAGACACAATTTATACATTTTGTCACATAATACATCTATGCAGAAAAACCATAAATATAAACCCTGATTACTCTATCCATCCACCCCCACCCTCGAGAAGCTGCTGAAAATCCCGTGGAATAATTTGAACCGTATGAATTCTTAACGCCATTTCGGGTGTCTCTGTTAAAGAGCACCTGTGTCAAATGCACTTTCTCTCCTCACCTCTATGGTTATTAGCAGCACACTCCCCCGCACTTGTTTGCACACGCTGACATTCTGAATTTATTATAAAACTAATGAGCCGTAGGACGCCTGAACTATTTCTGGACCTTATATCCTTACCCTTCTTAAACCTCGATTCTGCCATAATCACTAATACTTAAAATTTTCCTTCTTTTTCAGTTATTTTCGACAATACCAACATTTTATGTTCCTTCCGGCTGGATTGTTTTTTTTTTTTTTTTTTGTAAACCAAAGCAATTAAGGTCAAGAACTTCCCTCAAGAGTGTGAGCATGGCCCCTGCTAAGGTCTGAACAGCCAGCCACCCAAATCAACCCACCAGCCGAGTGATAACAAGAAGGAAGCAATCGTTTTTATGCGTCTTCCCTATATCTACACTTCTGTTCGCACCCCCCTGGTCATACACTGCGGGGCTTCCCAGTCAAGTCACACAACATCTCTAGTGGGGAGGTGGCAATGACACAATTCTCACCGCAGGCCAGCAGCCATCAGGCCTTGCCCATCTCCCGCATTTGAACGTCAATTTCACACAAGCAAATGAAGCAATTTTGACTTGCGTTCTCGGGTTTTCGCTGCTTTATAAACACTTTTGCGCCCCTGTTGCTGTAACTCCCATCGGTCCTCGTTCTTTGTTCCTCCAGCGGGTTACTTGTTCCAATAACGCTTTTAAGATTTATAAGAAATCCCCGTGTGACCCTTCTCTTGATGTTCAATCATTTCCCCTCGAGTATCACAAAACGGAGGAGTATCGGAGGATGACAAGAGTACAGTCACGGAGAAAATAAAAAATAAAATTACAATAAAAAATGATTCAGTACAGACACGGTGCTTGTAAAATCATCCCGCGGAGGTGAGAGATGAGTCAGAGACACGAAAGCCGGGCACCGTATCCCAGACTGCATACGCACCGTTTTAACAACTTGGTTCAGTTACGAGACACAACAGACTGGGCTTTATTTGTCAATATTGTCAAACATAAACTGGAACATCACCCAAAACAGCGCAGTCCCTTGTTATGTCTGCTGTGACTCAGTTGCTACACACACACACACACACACACACATTCAGTATGTCCTCAGTATCCACACTGTCTTAGATGTTTGATTACCAACAAATTGTAAATCTTCATAAAAGATCAGAATACTACAATTCAGGAACAGAGAAACTAAATCAAATGCGAGACACATTACAGTACTTACAAAAATCTATAATATACGCAAATGCTCAATTTTTATTATATCATTTGATAAGGAACATAAAACGGAAGTGCTGGACCTGTCACCTGGTACCTGTATTCGTCCTTCAGACACCAGCTACTGTACTGTAACCCCTGAGAATGTCTGACTGCCAGTTTTCAAACAGCGGTCTTTTGATGGGCTGCAGGCTGTTTCCATTACGACAAACCACAATGCTTAATGTAACATAACCTTTCTTTTTACGTGTATTTATACATATGCGAAAGAAAAATACTATGCTAGATAAAACAAATATTTACATATTCAAGGAGTGATGTACAAATTAATAAATGCAGAACTAATACAGAAGTACACTAAATATAAAACTAATACAGATGTACACTAAATACAGAACTAATACAGAAGTACAATACAGAACTATTTTAGGGTTTTTCAGGATATGTTATGATAAGGTAAAAAAGTTCTATGCATTTTGAAAATCAAATCTGAACAAATTCCAATAAAAAAACTAAAAGAAATTACTGCTACTGTAGTTCAAAGTGATTTGATGTTCTTAAACACCATTTTTACACACGCATATTCGTCTGTGTATAGGAGCGCACGTGCATACACACGGCACTTTTACCGTACTGTACCACGCCAGACGGGCCCTGCTCAGGAGCAAGACCAAACCAAGGCAGGACTACATCCTCCAGAGTGCTCGATAGGGCAGTGATGAGCTTGGGCAGGGGTCGGGCCACATAAGACACTGGGACTGCTGTGGGGGGCTCTGGCCAATAAGCTGAACTCAATTCTGCTTAGTATTCATTTTAGCACTTTATAAAAAAAAGCTTTAAATTGTATAGTTTGGATAAACCTCTACAGGTAAGAGTAAATATTATGACTAGGCAATGAAAATATGAAACAGGCATGGTATAGAAGCCAACATCAAATGATCATTTAATTAACAATGACAAGAACAATTTCGAACAAAATATGCATTATGCCGTACTTTAAAGACTAGCATTAAATTAACTTTATACAAAGTGCTGCTGCTATCCTGCTTGTAGTCTAATCACCGCATGGTCATGGCGATTCAAACTGTAATCCTTACACACAGCAGCCTGATCTCCACACACTCAGCACACGGCTTTACCTTTGACTTCAGGAAATAAATAATTAGAAGTCCGTGTCTTGTTAAAAACTCTACATTCTGCACCAACCTTTCTTTTTTAACAGGAGCCAACTAGCATCTCCCATAAACGGTTGTTCACCAGCAGCTTGTGCTCGCAGGCTCGCGCACGGGCCCACACATGCATAAACTGGGAAAAAAAAAGCTGTCACCTTCAAAATACAAGCAGTGATGTTGTGTAAAGTGCACTGTTTTTGTTCAATTCCTAATTTCCCAATGACTTAGTCATGGGACAGGCACAGGGCCAGATATGGCCCGTGGGCCGTACGATGCCCAGGTCTGAGCTAGCACTATGGTTGTCCAAAGCGATTTACAAATGAGTCAGGCTATGCATGCATATTAAAAACAAGGTCAGATGACATCTGAGAATCCAGCTAACAGTAAGTGCTACCCTGTAGTCAGAAGTGTACAAGATCCAGTTAAGCAAGATGGAATCCAAATCAACTAAAATGGCAAAGTTAAATTACCAATAACACAAAGGATAAATAAACAGCATTTAAATTTGGAACAATAAGAAGCAGAGCTGATGAGAACAAGGTTCAAGTGCTGAGGTGTTCCCTGAACAGATGAGTCACCGGTTGTTTTCAGAGTGTGGACAGAGACTATGAAGTCCTCAAAGCGAGGGGCAGCTCATTCCACCATTTAGGTGCCAGGGATGAGAAGAGCCTAGGTCTACCATTCTAACATTAATCCATAGCTGCTCAGCATAAATGCAACACACACTGTACATCACTGTGCTCTCTTAGCACAGCTCAGCACAGCTCAGCACAGCACAGTTATGCAGGTGAAGAATGTTTGTGAGCTCATGCCAAACACACAGTTTACAAGCTCACACCAAACACACACAGTTTGCGAGCTTCATGCCAAACACACACAGCTAGCGAGCTTTTGCTAAACAGTCACAGTCAGCGAACTCACACCAAACGCTCACAGATTCACTAGCAGTTACTTCATGCCAAATACTCACGGGTTCACAGGTACTGACCTCACACGACACACTCGTAAGATCACTGGCAGTGAGTTCACACCAAAAATTCAGAGGCAGCGAGATCATGATAAACATTCACAGGTTCACACAAAGTGAGGTCACACCAAGCATTCTCAGCTTCATGGGAACTCAAACACTGAGTGGTGTTAGGAACCTGGCCCAGGTCGTCAGCCAGGCAGCAGAAAGGATGAGCGGAGGTGGCACGGGGCACGACTAGTGTGGCACGGTGACAGATTCTCTTCCCTCGTGTTAGCTCTGGCTCAGGGACACAATCGATCGTCTCTGGCACAAGCTCCGCTGCAGACTGTACCCATGCTCACTAATCCAAGGTGATAAAAAGCAGTGTGGAGCCCCTTTAACCCCATTCATTGTGTCGTTGTGTGCTGACAACCGCCTGCTCCGTACATCACACATGCTGCTTCTGTGACCGTCCTTCCAGTTGAAACATTAATGGATCTAATGTAGCTGTAAAGCAATTTGTGATGTCGACCTAATTTGTCCATGTTAGGACAAGTACACAGAGAGCAATTGAGTGACACTCTGGAGAACACCTCTGTCCAGCCACAGATAAACACTTCAAGCAGGTCCTAAATCCACAACAACGGATGTTATGAGTACGTGTGGACTGCCAATAATATTAAGTGCCTCAACATTCTCTACGGCGCCTTCAACGTTTTCCTGTCTTCAAACATTCACAAGGACTGTTTATCCACTGAAGATCAAGGAGTGCAGGTCAAATAGACCCAGAAACCCGCCAAGTGAGCAAGTAGCAGACAGTTATCTATATCTTGTGTTCGTCTCTAATGCAGCTCTACGATCGAATCGCCTCCTTCTCTGAACAAGAGCAAGGGGATTGCTAGTGTGATCCACAGTGGAGAGTGCTACAATTGAAAGGTTGAGGTCAGTCGTGCAGGTTCACACTGTGCGTCTGCCATGAAGACTACGTGCTTATAGAATGGGATGAAGTATGAATTACCTGCAGGGCACTGTAGTCACGCTGGCGAATCCTGAAGCCCCCTTTCCCATGTGCACACAGTCATCTCTGACTTCTTAGCGTAAATGCTGGTGTGAAGTTCACGCAGGGACTTAGGCTACACTATGTTTCCTGAACTCTTAAAATTTTACACATCTGGCAAACTACTAGGGCCCTTGATATGTCACGTGCATCCCTGGACAGTGCATCTGCAAGCCTATATTCTCATGTTTTTTTTTCTTCCTCAGGCTGAAGGAATTGACATAGGGGTCCATCGAAGACTCAGCACAGTATAACCATTGGTTCTGCTCCTGTTTATATCTTAGTTTCACTTAATCAGGTGATACTGCACACTGTTGAAGCCCACCTACTAAAGCAGCCATTCAACCCCCCCCCCTACCCACCCAGCCCCCCAGGGAATCAACTGACAGTCGGTCCCTGACTTTTTACAGATGAGTGTGAATGAAAAAGAGGAACAGAAAATGAAATGTAACCATCTATGGCCTTCTGCTTCACTTCACTGACTCGATCAAATGACACAAAACGAGACTATTCCCCCCATCACAGACACACAGAGTCACGGTCACACCGAGGCCCAGTTAATCACCCTGGATGTACGCGAATGGGCATACATACATTCCCGAGGCAACACAAACATGCTTACAAAAGAACAAATAATGGGAAAGTCTGAGATATAGAGAATGCGGTATTGTAACAAAAGGGCAGTGAACTACATTGTAGGGTACAACAGCAGGTCTTGTAATTCTGCTGTAGGGCATTCACTCAACACTGTGCCATGCACAGTACGGTCATTAACACATGGCCTGTTTGTGGTCTTATTCCACCAGGCAAGGTTCTGCCTTCCAGGCATCTCCACAGCTTTAAGGAGTCAGTGCCTGTTTCCCTTCCTGTTCTGCACTATGAAAAAGAAACCCAGCCACCCCCTTTTACCCCTGCCTCTCTCAAGGAAGGCACCCAACTCCTCAACTTCCTTTACAAACATCACAGAAGCACCAGTCGGGCTAATTAGATTATTAGGCGCTTTAACATTCATCATTAGCAAGAGGCATAAGAACTCATCCTGAGCACACTCAGCACAGGTTCAACCGTGGTGAGAAGGTCGCCTTGGGTTAAAGACCGTCTATGAGGGTATGGATGTGGTGCGAGGCCTTCCCAGCAGCAGATGGACTAATGATACCACAGTGGGCGAATCGGTGGTGGGGTCCAGCGGAACTGCACCAAAAGTGAAGCGTGCGGTTTACCGAGCCAGGAGCCACAGAAGTGCACTCCACCCCCCATGTCACCTGGCGCAGGAGGCAACCACGACAAACAGGAGATGTGGTGAATTGTGATCCTGTCGCATGTAAACGACATCTCAAAACGAGGTTGGTACGAGCGAGGAGAACTTCGCATGGAAGTGGAAGGCTGGTCAACAAAACGAAAAGGTCCACCACAAAATGACTGTGAGAATGCAAACATCAGTGTGTGTTCTCAGCTGCTTTAGTAAAGCTGAACGGGTCTCTCTGGGCAAGGTCACATGATCAGGAAGCACACAACATTGTCATCAATCAACTGTGCTGCTCGACAACAGCCATTAATCAATATGCAGGGCTGTCTTGTTCCAGACTTTAGCATGCAAGAATTTCTACTTTCTTCCTGTAACCCAGATAGCTTTTCTGTTCTTTGATGTAGAGGTCTTCCAGAAAACACAATCAGGAGGAATAACAAACCTTCCCATGAGGGCAGGAAAAAAAAATATTCATATTACAAAGCTGTGGTTATGGTTCTGTACATCTTGTTCTGTGTCACAACCATGAAATGGGGCATGGAAAAGTGGTTCCGCTTACTGCATACACTCAGGAAATCAGACTGAAACACACATCCACTCTTGTGAACCTCAGATGCTACCTGCCTGGAAAATTACCTGCATCTCCATCCACTCAGTTTACCTGCGGGCTGTTGTGTTCATTATAATGAAACTCTCAAACAGCCTCACAACTTTTTATTCACATTATGACCTCAGCAAAAATGAGTTTTCTCAAACAGAAGCAGCACCAAGCCTCCCGCTCCAATGTTTAAACGTATCACAGCGCTGATGTATCCTCTCTGTCACCGATGACCTCTGGCCGTTTATAGCAAATGAGTTGATGGCCTTACTTAAGATGTGCTCTTATCTTTAATTGTACATTGCAACAACAGCCAAGCATAAGAGAAAGCGGAAGCGGCTAATTATCACGTTAACCGCTGACGCACCCTGCCGAACATACCTCCGTTATCGTCAGAAGCAATAACGAGCCACTCCATGATGCCAGGCACTGACAGGATAATTACCAGGAGCAATTCCCACCCCAACACTCAGCTCCCACCCACCCCCACCTCCACACACCGCCGCTCCTCTGTCCCTCCACAGACAGACAACTGATGCGATGAAATCTGGTTTGCCCGTTTTCACGCCTTCGGCTCGCGGGCCTGCACGTGATGGAGGCTGAGACGAGCCAACCCGGGTGGCCTCGGCAGCACGCGGACTGCAGCGTGTGTGAGCGGCGTTGTACACGTGCCGAGTGCCGTGAGCCTCACTGCGCGAGCTGCTCATTCTGGCTTCATCACTGGACCCCCGCTGAGCGGCCGCTTGTGGACTATACAGTGAGACTGAAAAGCACCAGGAACTGGTTGGCGTGGAATACCCAGTGAGTGGGCACTGCTGAATACCCAGTGAGTGGGCACTGCTGAATACCCAGTGAGTGGGCACTGCTGAATATTCAGTAACTGAGCACTGCTGAATATTAAGCCACTGGCCACTGCTGAATATTAAGTAGCTGAATGCCGTCGAACAGGAAACGTCAAACACTGCTCAGTAAAACACGTCCGTGTGTGTTCTGCCAGCGTGCAGCCCCTGAGCTCGAGCCGCGCACGCATGAAGACTCAGGTACCCACGAACACCGGTGAGACACGCGAAAGAGCCCGTAGAAAAGCGACAGCCGTGCTTATAAGTACAGCTCACACATTCAGAGGAAACCCGCCACCTCAGCTACGGGCTCAATCTATAATTATCCTGGACCTGCGAGGAGGAACATCACTCATGTGAAGCGCTGTTCATAACACGGGGCTGGCAGCGTCACTTCACAGTGTCACCACAGTTTATTCTCCACTACTTCTTCAGGCTGGATATAGACTCTGTGACACATCGTCTGTTAATGTGCACTGAAGAGGTTTGCAACTAACGTGGAAGTGATTTCAAACGCAACAGAAAGAAGCGGAAAGGGGCGCTGTCCGGAGGACTGCAATCACGCGAGTGATGAAATCGCACGTCACGCTTGTCCTGTGAAAGGCATCCCATCGGCTCTCGCCGTCATGTCACTTTATCTTCTCTAACCCCAAACGAATAAAACACCCAGTTAAAAACACATGAAAGTGTGTAATAATGACTTTCACACTTTTTCTTGAAAAGCATTTGACCTCTTTTCAGGTCTTGCTTCTTTGCGGGGACATTTTGTTCTTGACATCGCTTAACTACAAACCCCCCCCTTGCGCGAGCACAAATGTTCGCACTCACACACGCAGATCAGGCTACTGCATGTTTTGAGCTTCATGCATTCATTATCCCGTGTGCTAATTAGCTGAATATCAGGGGATGTTCAACAGCATCTGAGCGCAACCTCAAAGGCAGAGGGAAGAGAGGTCTCGGCAGAGCCAGAGTGCAGCGGGATGTGCTTTGCCCAGGATACGCCAGAGCGGGCTCTTACTGCTCAGCACACTCCGCTGGGACACTTCAGTCAACACCTGATGGGTGCTATAACACTCACAATGAGCAGTCCTTCCCTTTAATCATCTTGTTATCCACATTGCTGCTGTGTTGGTGATATGACCGCTCCCTTTGAATTACTGCCACATGGAAGCCTGGTACGACATTACACCTGACATCCCCCCCAAAAAAAAGAACTCAACATTTCACACTCATGGTAGACACAATATCATGCTATATGAGGTAATTAGGCAACAGTCAAATTTTTAATTGTACCTGCAGAAACCCGTGGATACTAACCTTTAATCACTGCCAGTTTGACATTCTAGCAGTCACTGTGACATACCTGCAGTTTTCCCAAAATCCTTTGCTGCCTCAACAGCGAGTCACATCACAGCCTATGTCTAGGTAGCCCCTACGCAGTTGCTGCCCTGGGCCTCATCTGGGCTCCCTGCTTTGTTTAGAATCAAGCTATAATTGTATGCTCCTCAGTTATAACGAAAGGGCATCAGCTCAGCTAATTAATGATGACTTGTTCAGCGCTACCTCTGTAAACTCAGCTAAACGTGCACACTGTGAGCGAAGACTGAGGGTAACACTGCAGTTTGCCGGAAAACTCACAAGCTACGCGGCTTGATGGCACACAGGCAGGCAGGCAGAGGGCCCATCCTGTGCATACCGGTACAGTCAAAGTGTTCCATGAGAATTTACAGAATCATGCCATGATGCATTACTGAAAACACACCCTAGCTTTTCACAAAAATTCATGTCCCCCCATGATGCATGTCAAACTAACACCCTGACAAAAAAAGAAATGAAAAATAATCAGCATGCAAACCACATTAGCTGTGTGAAAACACCTTCAACAATGAGTCCTTTACTTGGGGGGAAACACAGCACAAACTGGATCAGAGCACCCAGAAGCAGCATCGATCAGAGTGATGGCAAAAAGAGTGGTGCTGGGTGAGGGTTCTTGGTCTTTATAGGGCAAGCCGCCATCTCTTCACACAGCACACAGGGGGGGGGGGGGGGGGGGGGGGGGGGGGGGGGGGGGGGGGGGGGGGGGGGGGGGGGGGGGGGGGGGGGGG
>JABJVR010007533.1:0-11424 GCA_025773905.1 Chitala chitala | reverse complement strand
GGGGGGCAACTGTGCTCCGCAAATAGCAATTGCGGTAAATCGATGAATGGTGGCATAAAAAACAAACGTCAGAAATAGAGTGGGGCATGCATGACAGTTGGAAAACTACTGGGATTCCTTTGAGAGAATCTTTAAATTGGTTTTTCAGGAGCTGTGATTCAGTGAATGTAATCCGCGATGCGGCTGGACTAAATCGGTCTGATAATATTAAATAATTTTTATTAAGAACAATGTTAGGAGAAAAACGGGTAATCTGCGGGACAAGTATAAAATTTCGAACTGTGAATGTTCACTAACAAGACATTTGTAATTGTAAGGTTTTTGTGAATACGGTTGTGTCCGCGTTAAAATACCACTGGAAATTCGTTTTTATAAATCTAAAACAAGATGATGCCAATGGAATACTATTTATTTGATTAAAATTGCGTTTTGTTTAAATTAATATTTAAAGTATGTAATAAAATCTTCAGGTATTGTATTCAAAAAATCACAGTTAACATTTCTTGACGGCTCATTAACAAAAATAAGAGAGAGAGGCTATAATTCGGTAGGTGCATCAATTCAGAGATACAGGCTACAGTATATATGAAAGGATGACCGATCTGGTTAATGTTCGTCCAGTGAGCGCGTCTCTAATCCCTCTGAAACAATGAAACTGGCATTTCTTCAGGGTCCAGTCCTAGAAAAAAAACTACTGAATGCATAAAGTCTTTAAGATGACAAAAACACAACTTTAGTAATAATATTTCGAACAACCCGATAGTCAAATATTGGCAGATCAAAAACAAAAAAAAAGAACATTCTGCACGATTTAGAAATCAATTTCGAGACTTGATTCGTTAAAAGCGTTTATCTAGGACAATTCGTAATCTGGAAATTATTTTTACAGGACAGTTATTTGTATCCTATGTATTGAAGACAGATTTAAGGCTTGTTTGAGATGTGAAATGTTGCTCTAATTTGATTATTTGCTTGGTATAAAATTGTGAAACTATTCATAACCTGCAGTTGAAAATTCAGTTATCGCTTCGTTTAAACGCTTCTATAAGGCCTTTTCATCATAGTATGATGGGGTTTTTATTAACTGTTTTCATGCTCAATGCTTGCAAATGTAGTATGAATATACAAACCGAACCGATTAACTATATACATTTACGGAGTAAGAATTACTCCTGTTTACACAGTGAACGATGAGACTGGATCACTTGGGAAACCTAAAACGTGACAATGATCCAATCCATACTTAATGGTAAAAAGCCTCAGATGGGAAAAAAAAATCAACGACTTTTATGTAGCCTGCATAATTTGAAAGTAGTGGATTATAAATTCACAA
This sequence comes from Chitala chitala, assembly GCA_025773905.1. Classification (NCBI taxonomy): domain Eukaryota; kingdom Metazoa; phylum Chordata; class Actinopteri; order Osteoglossiformes; family Notopteridae; genus Chitala; species Chitala chitala. The sequence goes on along the minus strand of JABJVR010007533.1, from coordinate 10,091 downwards.
TTGTGCCAATCGAAAGGCATTATAAAAATCCTCACAGAATACAATAAATAGCATGACGCCAGTCGAAATATGTATATCTTGATATTTTACATTTTCATTTTTACAGTTACGTTTTTTTCTGGTTCATTTGTAATTCACTGTTAATTTTTTATTTTTACAATATATGTAGGTTATAACTGTAGAAAGCGAAATTTAAAACATTTTGTGTACTTAAAAATATACGTTGTAATTTTGTAATCGTGTGGATGTGATGAGTGGGCTGTGAATGTATAATTTAGGTTTTATTATTATTATTATTTTACTAACAATTTGTGAATGTTGCAGATCCAAAAATAAATCTGCACCATAAATACATGTACACTATACGTTACAATTATTCCAACTGGGATATTAGAATATTTTTAGTTAAGACAGGAAAATTATGATTATTCAGTCTATTGTTAAATCGCATGAAGTTCAGTATTATGTCATACTGTACTTTCGATTAGATTAATTTCAATTTCAGTGTAATCGCCTAAATTGTTTGTGTATTTTGTAATATTGTAATATTTCTTATGGAATTACAGTGTTATTATTATTATTGTTGTTGTTGTAAAGTAGTAATATCACGTTTTATGATCACATACTGGTTTTGTGTACTATTTACATTTTAACAACATCTTTGACGGTTAATATTTATTAATAACAAAATAGGTATGTAAAGTAGCTAACAAACATTCAACTATTTATGCAATGGATAAAATGGAATAATATAGAAAATGATTTAAATACGTAATTAAGTTGGGTCAGTTTTTAAGTTTTTTGTCACTCGATTTTTTCCCTCGTGTCTGTATCATGTACACGCGTGGAACAGAGAGTAAAACCTCCAAATTTTAAAAGGGTCTGTACACTTTATGAGCTGTAAAATGTTCTACGACTATAACATACTACTAGTATTACTATTAGTAGTCAATTCACTGTCCTCCATTAGCCATATACTAGTAGTTTATAAAATTCTTCCCAGTTAACATATTATTATTATTAAGTTGAAGATGTACTGCTACTAAATTCAACATTATCAAGACTTGAAACGCCATATTGTCTACTGTTGAGAAGATGCCTACTTTATCTATCTGTTGGATGTGAAAAGGTAAACCATGGTGTTGTACGGATGAGGTACATTGTAATGAACATCTAAAAAATTCATGCGGTTAATTCAACTTCTCCCTCTTGACTTACTGTGAGCTGAGTTGCAGCTTGAGTTACAACATTTCCAAAATTTAATCAGGCAAAACACCGGTGGAAGGGTTCGAAGGGGGCAAAGATGGATTCGGGTTAACCCGCCTGGCCTGGTTTTAACATGTACTGATGAAACAATGGAACTGTCGTGGATGGATTTCACATTGACCATTCTATTTGAAAATGAGCAACCAAATCTACCAGCCTTTACCTGGGTCACATGAAACGACTGGGTTATTTTTTCCACAAAGGTGTTTGCCTAATTAACAGACAGCAGGTAAATGGACCTCATCAGTACCAGAGAGGAGCATGGGTACATCGCCTCTTGCATATATTGGAAATGCAGGGAGAGTTTGTTTGGCGGTGGTCTTCTAATATAAACTGCTGACTGTTCTAAAATATTTCCCTTGTACTGATGAAGCTATTATAGTATGGAGACAATGGTACAATGCCATTGGTTTGGAGAACCCAACTTCTGTCAAGTTGTATGACTGTGTTAACTCCACTTTTGGTAAGTTTGTAATTCGACGTCAGAATGATGCGTATAAAGATTTTTAATATTTGCATTAAGTTCTAGGTGGTTAACTGAATGAATTGTCTGACTTTCACAAACCTCTGTAAAAAAGTTCCACAGCTTGTTAGTTGGTTTATCTCAGAAAGATGTCGACAACAAATACCAAGAGTTAAAATTTATTTTGGTTGAGGAATTACCTGAACTTTCCTGTTAGAGACTCTTAATTCATCCGAAAGGGTCCAAGGGAACCTCTTTTCACTGGCACTTAATTTTGTTTGCACGCGTGATTCTGCAGCCTACATCAAACGAAAAAACAGTGTCTGTGGTCGTTTACCTTAATGACATTTGCCTGATAATTAAAGTGGAGAAAAATAATGTTGTCATACTGTCACAAATTGCAAAGGGGTGAGGGTGTGAGTTAATTTTAGGACAGTCTTGGTCCGAAGACCTTCTGATTATGGGTTCGGGTCACACTCGCCATAGACTGTGGAGGCAAATAAAAATAAAGAAGATCTTCATATCTCTCCAGACCATTACACTATACCAGTCCTCAGATACATCAAATATTATGCACTGCTTGTTCATTACTGACCATCTGGATGCAGTTATTTGATCCCAGTCCTTTCGTAATCAGGCCAGTAACTGCAGGCTCAGCACATTGTCAGGCCCACAAAAGATAATCCATCCAAGGCAGCAGAATGCCTTTGACTTTTGTTAATTCTACTTAGTATATCGATGCAGTATTTCACCGCATTTCAGACGCTGCGCTATTTAAAAAGTCGTACTGTATTAAAATCTGTATACAGATTTTAAGTTAGTGGCTAATATTTTTTTCTGGAAAGGTCGATGTACAGATCTTGGATTGCTCTGCCGTTTCCCTCGGTGTATACATATCTGCTTTGTCTGTATTAAGAAAATCTACAAATAAGAGGAAAACCAACTCTTGGGATTCCTTTAATCATTGTGGTTTACCAAATAATAAATATGAATGATGAAAAAATACTGACTGATTATCTAAAATGTCAAACTACCCCTTAGCTGTTTTCACAATATTTTCACAAACGTGTTTAAGTAGAAAATTGTGTTTTCCTACATATTATGATTTTTTATTGATTGGTGCTATTTGATAACAATTTTAATATCATGGTGGAACAAAAATATTGCAGCATGAAATCCAGTGTATCCCATCTACAGCCCTTCTTCACTGGTCCTCGAGCTTGACCCTCAGCTAAGTTTTGGAGCAATTGCTCTTAAGGAAGCTTTGCTTACAGGCAGCTCCACCTTAAAACGCACCTGGGCCAGTGACATTGCCAAGTGGAGTAGACGGAGGAGGGCTGGATTATTCTTTCGCCACTAAGGTAAGATGATTATACGGACTAATTTGTCCATTTGCAAATCCTCAACTTCGCAGCACAAACAGAGGTGCTTTGGAGCAGGAGGAGGAACCTTGTTCAAAGAGGGAGTAACCGGAGCGATTTCTATCCATAGATAGCGGGATGTGCACCTGCACGACTGAATGGAGGGTAAACCATTCCGCAGGTAAACGCGCCGACGAAGCGGTGGGAGAAATTCACAAAGAGTGGGTGACGGAGGAGGGCCGGCGGCGGGGACAACAGGGAGCCAAAATTGTCATTTGATATCCAGGAAGTTGACTACACGGCCTGCACTTTCTTTGTGTTTCTTGGATATGTGGCCGTTTTTTGATGCAGCTTCGAAAAATCAGTGTAATCACACATACGGAGCACACACGACCTGTCTCGAGCCGTGTTTACTTTCCCAAGGGTATGCGCTGATGAGAGAGTGTTGGCACCACCCACTTGCAGAATCATGCCGTGACTGCACCTTTCGGGCGGAGTGAGCAGAGGACAGAATCGTCGCACTGCACGGTCACAGCAAAACGGTTCTTGGCGTTAGAGTACAATTAAGTATTATTGTACAGCATAATTCTTTAGTAGTATGCAGCCATTGTTTTGACTTTCATTTGGAAATTTTATACACCTGCAAATATTTTACTTCGCTATATATTTTCTCTGGAGTTTCTAAACAATTGGAACAGGTAAACATTTTTACAGTTTTGTTGGAGGTAGCAATAGTATTGTACGGATTGTCCGGAGAATATACGAATGTTGTCCTGATGCTGATTTAAGGCTCATGTAGCTTTAGTGATATTAAGCGTAGGACAGCATTGCTGCTCTGAGTATTGCAGTGTTATTCAGATCGTCCAACCTGAACTGCGAAAGCGGTCGCCTCAGTTCTTACTTTTAAACGAACACTTTTTTTTTTTCTCGTTTTTGTGTATACGATGAATGTTTTGCATGATTTTAATGAGACAAAATAACGCTCCATTTCAACTGAGATTTACTGGGAAAAAAATGTCCCTTTTGCATAGAAGACAAAGTGCCTTTTGTGTTGGAGCAATTCCTGAGAGGGGGGTGGCGTTTTATTTTCAAAGAAACTTGGTTAAATTGGAGTCGGATGAATTTCACAGGTTGATTCTTAAAATTCTGTATTTTAATGATTTTACACAGATAGAAAATAAATTGTCTTCATGCATACGCAGTTTTAATTCAATGCAGCTGTTTTTTTTACAATCTCCTGTCCGAAAATATGTAAAACTATCCCTATACTGAGGAAAATGAGTACTCCTTTAAATATGTGGAGGATATGTTTTATTCTGCAACGTATCGGGAATTTATAAATGATTTATAGGATATTCTTTGAACATTTGTGGTCTTCTCAAATGACGTACAGTTGCACAACCAGTAAGGTTAAATTAAACATTTTTCGTATTGTATGATATTACTTATCAAAATAACTGTTTCCATTACATTTATTTTAATATGGTTTACTTGGATTAGATTTTGTTTCCCGTTCCATTGAAAATGTTGTGTGACATTTTAAATAATTTCAAGAAGACCTTTAACTATGCTATTTTATGCTTTTATGTTAACAGCTATTCGTAGTAAACTATAGAGAGTATAGGAGAGTATACCGTAGTTCTCACGCACCGATGCGAATCTTGTTTTCAGTCCTGTCGGAGCAGGGGCACTTCTATCTAAATCGCTCTGAAAATAACTAGTTTGAAGACTGGATTCAGTAATCGCTTGGAAATAAGATTAACTCGACAGTCTTTGCGACTATCATTAAGGTTATTTTTGACACAGGTGACCAGAGCAGACATTTCGAGACAGGCGGGATGTAGTTTTTTAATGCCTTGTTTTAACTGTCTTTACAAGATATGTGACTTCTCTGTCGCGCCACCTTACTGAAATATTTATGTGCTTTAGGTCTATACATAGTATTATACAATCTTTCAGTCTTTTTATAATAGACTTTTGTTCACAAATTGTTAGATGTGTATGTCAATTCGAATATTTGAATAAACCTCATCGTCATTAACTCGGTGAATTAATTTGGCTATATTTTATGAATCGCCGCATTTAATTTTTGCGTTTACTATTTTAATTGATACAATATTTCAGTACATTGGCCTCCGTTAGCCATGTACCAGCTGGCTGGTATAAATTTCTAAAGTTTATTGTTTTTATTATTATTATTATTATTATTAATAAAAATAAGTCCCCTTTTACTTTTTTAATTGATCAAAAAATTTGAGTTCAAATGTTGATTTCAATTCGAGTAATTCACAGTTAAAGTGTCGAGGTACAGGAATTACGGTAATGTGAATATTAAAACTGAACTGAGCATATATATATAAAAAGAAAAATGCAGAAGCATTGCTCTATAGTACTGTAATGACTTTTTCGCAATGACTTTTTATGATGGAAAATGCACAACGCACGATGATGAAGCCTTATTAAAACTCAGCTGCGCTTTTTAGCTGTATTGATTTTTCCAGGAAATGACGAGAAGCGTCTTGCTATGGGAGCCATTTAGGCGTCTAAAAAATCACTTAGAACATCATTTCCAACCTGAATCAATCTGGGCTCTTACTACCTCGGCGCTGGGGGCGCGCAGGCTCCTGGGGAGGGCTGGACGCCTGGCACGCGCGCCTGACCGACAATGGTACTCAAATATTAAGTTATAAGTGCATTGAGAGACAGAGGGTGGTCTATGGGTGGCTCTGCGGTGTAGTGGCACGTATTCCAGGTATCTGATTGTGCTACAGATGGACTTAAGCGTCTTCCAGTTAATACTGCTGTTATACCGCCGGCTTAAAGAAAACGATCTAGCCCCTTAGGGAGTCTGTCTGCAGCCATCTACACTTATTACAATGATCGCTTTCGCTTTAGTCACTTTCCTGAATAATACATTATTTGTTGTTAGCTGAGATAAATTTATATTTAGATGTGTTCCATATGGAACAAACATGACAGACCAGCCAGTAACGTGTACCCCAAGAATGAGGAATTGGTGAAAATCTTTCCTGGGACAAATGTGTTTTTTTTTTGGACTAGGAGTTATGAAGCCAAGCATGAGGGGAAAAGGCAACATAAAACTTGGTAATATATAGTGAAATATTGCAGTTCCAAGGTAAGATTTAGATAGTGGAATATGTTTGTTGTATGTTACAATTGTATGTGAATTTGCTTGAACCCCTTGGAGACTCAGTATATCTGGCCAGAGGATTGCATGATAAGCTATTTGTGCTGTTGGATTCGTGTAGCCCCTAAGATGCCTGTTTTCTGTAGAGTTTCTGTCTTGTCTGTCTGAGCTTTTCTGTCATGTGACTAGTGGGCTGAGGCCAGGGGCAGCTGCGGCAGAACATGGCCAAGTCCTGCAGCTAAGCTGTGGAGAGGCAGCACGTTTGAAGGTCAGATGCTTGCATCTCAGCTGGAACCACACGCTAAACTTTGGGTGCAGTGTCGTGTAAAGGGGTCCATGCCTTTGCACCAACAAGGCAGCACAGCCTCTCTCTGCATAGAGATTGTGGGTGTTAAGATGACGGTATGGTAGCTATGGTAAATTATGTCATGGAATGGTAAATGTAACCAGTGATCTCAGGTCAGCAGTGGGACTGAAGATGATTGTTCAGTGTCTCCAGTTTGCATGAAGACTTTGTGAGTCAGACCATTATTATTATTATTATTATTATTATTATTATTATTATTATTATTATTACATATGTGTGGGTGTCCTGTCTAGTCTTAAGCCTGCCATTTGCATTATGCTGCCGAGGGCGGGTTTCTGTCCCCCTGCAGCCCTGTCCAGGATGAGCAGTTATAAAATGAACAAATGATTCAGCACTTCCTTTGCATTGTTGAATAAAAAATTATGGCATTTAATTTTTGCTAACAGATGGTGAGCAGACTAATTGACATGCTTGTGTGCATTATTTTCCAACATGTTGTTTTGAAGCGCATTAGGTAGCAGGAGCTGCAGCACTGTACTGCGGTTGTGGTCACATGATCTGAAATCTGACGTCATCAGAGGTAAATGGAGAACATGCAATTGATCCATCAGTCCTGCAAAGCAGTATTTTGTAAGCTTGAGTCTTAGAAAGGGATGGTTGGTTGATACTGTTAAAAGATGTAAAGCTATTCAGAGATTGCTGTCAGCGTGTGCTGTATTAACTGCCCATAACAACAATAGTGTCAAAATGTTCTTTATGTCACTTTTTAGTTACATCAGGATTACATCGTGGATGCAAAATGTGTTTTGTGTCTTTCACTGTTAACAAAGACTAAGATGCAGAAATGCAGAGCTCTGGGTCAAGTGAGGAGGACAAACTATCCTTTTATGCCACAGCTAAAGGAAATAACTACAGTTGCCAATGCTTCACTGAAGTTTTCTCCAGAAACAAGAAAGCAAGGGAATAACATAAAGGGACAGTTCAGTGGATTCTTGGTACACGGGGAGACTGACTGGCTTTACCTGTGATGATGGTAGAGGTGCAGCGTGAATCTCTGTCTCATCTCTGTCTCATCTCTGTCTTCCAGGTTGTTTTCTCTCACCCTTGTATCGCCTTTGTAGCCTGTTCTTCTTAGGTGTCTCCTATTCAAGCTGCCTTTACTGACTTTGAATTCCTTCTTTGTAGCCTTATTCACAGCCTTTTTTTGCCACTCTGTCATTCATCACAGTCCATCTTCACTCCCTCTGTCCTTCTACACAGTTCAAATTTGCCCCGTCTGTCCTCCTTCACAACCAGCCTTTGCCTCCTCGGCTCTTCTTCGCAGCCAGTTTTTGCCCGTCTGTCCTTGGATCCTCCCTTGCTTGCAGACCTGCTGCGGAGTCCCAGTCTACTCAGGGTAAAAACGACTCCTGTTCTGTGTATGGCACTGGTAGAATTCACTGTGAAAGCACACCATCAGTGAATTACCATAGGGCCATAAACAGAGCAGAGAAAGACCCACACACAGGCAGATGTGTACATGTGGCTTTTTTCTGTATCTTATCTCCTCTACTGTTTGTCTGTCTGTCTTTTTCTATGGGACTACGTTGGCTAACCAGCACATTGTCTGATAAAGAGGGTATATCCAGGCGATGGCTGGCTTTTACTAGTTAAATTTCAACGTCTCAGATGGGCTTTTTAGTATGACAGGCCTCTCCCTTCTTTGCCCATTTTGGCACTAGCACATTTTTGCTTCTGTATATACCCGTTGAGCAATTATGTGTAGTGCCAATATAGGAAAAGACAGATGCACTGCAGTGGTTTCTCACCACAGAGCACTCTGCCCTGCCGAGTAACTTCAGGTATCTCTTGTACTGATTTGGCATGCTTGTGGAAAACATGTATAGTATGAGTCATGCTGTGCACATCAAGGCTAAGAACAGCTTACAGCCAGGAGTTTCTGTATTTTAAAGATGCTGGCCGCATACCAAAACGCACGTCTGTTGTTTCGCTGTGAATGGCTCGATGCCCAGAACTAGCTTGATGACTCCTTGTGGGTTTGATGATTATCGATGGTGAAGAGCGCTGAGATTTTGGAGGCCTGTTTGTAAATGGGATTGTGTTAGAATATCCACATTTTTGGGTGTTTGTGGGCTCGGAGCTTATTAAAAAGAAATAAATATGTAACAGTAAATAGCTGGAGGAAAAGAGGGTCGTTGCGTTCAAAATTGATATTTGTTTTTATCCTCACTGTCAAACCCGAGTCTGAGGTCTACTGTTCAGATGTTGAGTTTACCTCAGCATTTAGCTGGGCAGTACCTTTACTGGAATGAACATAGTATAAAGACAAAGTGCCGTTTAAAAGTGTTTCATCCATTAGTCCTTATGCGTACACAGCTATTTTTCTGTGATGCATTGATTCATCTTTAGGTAATCCTTAAAATGTCTGTGGTATCATAGCCATTGTAATCCTGTCAGATGAGTCTCTATTACAGTGGCTTTCTGTATCGTGCTTGTAAATCACATCTGAAACAGCCTACTTATATATGCTGTACCTATTGTAGACAGTAGCTGTTCAGGATAATTCTTTGGAGTTGCCTGTTGCTCACAGAAATCTGGTGCAATGGTATTTTGCTTCCCTTAAATAAGGGTTTATTCATAATTTCTATTTTAAAGTCCATCAGAGCTCTGACATATTGATCTTCTGGTGCCCACACTCAGCCATGGAAGAGATGTGAGATGAACAAAGACATGCTAATGTGTTTTCAACTGAAATAAGTCCACTTACTGACATTTGTGTAGACACATTTCTCATCAAACTATTAGCTGTGCCTTTGAAAGGTGGTGTCCAGCTTCTAGAGGAGGTCTGCACCATTGATGGTGTGTGGTTGCTTCTTCATAAGTGTGCTGGGTGTCATTGCAAAATCGCTAGCCCAATGTTCCTGGGGCTATTGTGTCATCCAGTCGGGCTACCAAAATGTATTTCTGCCGGGCTATCTTATAGGGAGGGAAAATACATTTCAATGCTTTTGCATTCCCTCACTAATTTGGTAATTATGTTGTATTTCATTTTCGGGCATCGGGGAGCCTCTATAAATATGTGGGGTACTGAAATCGCGTTTGAATGAGCGCTCGCCTTTTCACTTTCAATTTGTGATCACGCTAACTGTGTATAGCGAGCGGCAGTACTGATTTGTCAGACACCCTGAATATAAAACCCCAACAAGAACAAAGAGCAGAGAAGTGGAGACCGATGCACAGGAGGAGAAAGCTAATGAAGGAGATGCTATGCCCTCAACATCAAGTGGCATTTTCTTATCTGTGACTTCAGTTGATATTTCAGCTTCAGTTGATATTTCAGATTCCTAACCCTAGCTCCAGCCCATCTCCTGGTCCTAAACCTAACCCTAGCACCAGCCCCTCTACTGGTCCTAACCCTAAGTCCAGCCCCTCTCCTGGTCCTAACCCTAACTCCAGCCCCTCTCCTGGTCCTAACCCTAGCTCCAGCCCCTCTCCTGGTCCTAACCCTAACCCTAGGTCCAGCCCCTCTCCTGGTCCTAACCCTAA
>JABJVR010007532.1:0-11426 GCA_025773905.1 Chitala chitala | reverse complement strand
TCTGCACACTACCCTCTGCACCTCTGCACACTACCCTCTGCACCTCTGCACACTACTCTCTGCACCTCTGCACACTACTCTCTGCACACTACTCTCTGCACCTCTGCACACTACCCTCTGCACCTCTGCACACTACCCTCTGCACCTCTGCACACTACTCTCTGCACCTCTGCACACTATTCAAGATTCAAGATTCAAGAGGTTTATTGTCATATGCACAGTAAAAACACAACGATTTAGACCATACAATGAAATTCTTACTTTGCACATCTCCCTTACAGCTGGTTTAATAACTGCAGCTGGGGTCCTGCTCAGGGTAGCCTATTTTTTTCATGAACATGGTAAGCTTTGTCTGAACTGTTTGTTTCTTTTTCTCCTCTGCATTTCTTGTTTCTTTCTCTGTATATTTCGCGATACGGACAAAACACATCATGTGCCATCCATTCAGTGTTTGGGTCCATTCCTTCAAAATGTGCAAACACTTTATTCAGTAGAGATAAACCTTCTGATAATTCCTTAGTTGTGAACACAGAAAACGAACAGAGAGGAAGCGCACTGTACCGAGTCTGAGCTTACACTGAACTTTGCGTGCGGAACTGCTAGTGCTGCTGGGAGCTGGGCGAAACTGTCGTGTGCTCGTACGCCCAGCTGGGCAACGCTCACCAGACATACCGGTCACAAATGTGGTCATAAACTCAATCAGTCGTAAGTCGCATAGGTCGAAAGTCGACAACGACCTGTAGTTGTGACTGTTGAAAGTATGCATAGGAAACATAGTATGTACTGTATTGTTGAGTCAAAGCTAGAGAGTGTTCAGCCATATGGGACTCTGTGTCCAGGACACTAGGAATCTCACACACATCTTAATTTTTGCTGATAATAACTCCTAATCCGACAAAGGAATTGACAACATGGCAATCCACTGTAACTGTCTTTGTTGCTTGATTCTCTGATTTGCAGAGACCAAATGCAGCACAGTTCACAGCCCATTGACCACTCAGTCGGCACGTCCTTCATGTGACTGTTAGAAAAATTACATCTCTTCAGTTGAATATGGAGTGCCTGCGAATTCTGTCATGACTGGGAATTAAATGCGTCAAGACTGTGACACTTCTAATATATGGTCTACTTCACTGTCTCCTTTCAGATTTAATACATGTTTTTGCTTTTACTTTGATCTCATGTTAATTGATTTTTAATTAGGATTAATGAAAATGTTTTGTCAGAGCAGATAAATATAATTGTAGGGCCATGAATCATTTATCTTTTTTTGTGAAAATAATTGACAGTAATCCTTAGTAAATAAATATTCTTTTCACATTCGAGCTTCTTGTGTCAATCTGTCTGTGACCCTTCAGCTATCTGTAACTGTTTTTGTTCGACTGTAGACCTGTTTGTTGTTTTCTACGTGACGTTCAAGCACCGCTAAACGTAGGGATCACACTTTATGATGACTGACACTTTAATATATGAGCTTCTTTGATCTAGAAGTCAAAGCGGCTTGTCTGATTTATATTGATTGTATCAACGCATAATTATTTGATTTTGTTTTTATCCATTTGAGCTGCTGGATGTTTAACTGGAGCAGCTCAGATCATATGCCAGTTTGAAAGGTACTAAAGTGCAGTTTTTAATGGAACTTGTTCTAACATTATTTTTGGTTGCTGTTCTCAATTATCTGATATTCCTTTATTAGACCAGTAAATTATTATTATTAATATGCTATTAAATGTAGTTCATATAATCCAAATAATGCACGTGCTAATAGTTGGTTATAATAGTTATATTTTTTTGGTGTGTGTGTGTGTGTGTGTGTGTGTGTGTGTGTGTGTGTGTGTGTGTGTGTGTGTGTAGTATTATGAAAGGACTTGTAAATAATATTTAATAATATATTTTTACCACTGTTATCTGTAACATTTTTAACAGAGCGTTCACTGCGGTAACTCAGAATTGGCCTGTTGCTTAGGATAAACACCACAGAACATCTGTCACACTTGCTTATGGTTAAGGACATTAAAATGTCTTAAAGTAATATAAATGGTTAATAAAAACACACCAGGATATGTCACAGATGATGCGAACTAAAATATGAGGCAGCGGCATGTCATACAAAAGTGTCCTTATTAGGAAGGCTATATTTGAGGTTTTGTGATTGCGCTGTTGTGTTTCATCTGCTCCAGAACTGTACTAACGATTAACTTATTGTGTATGTTTCTCTACACTTGCCTGTTTTAGCTCTATGTAGTTCTTTTAATTCTTGGCACAGAATACTGGTATATATGCTGATGTTAATAGAAAGTAAATGTGTACATCTGCAATGCTAGAGGCTCTAACAAATAGCAGATGTTGCTTTAAATACTGAGTAAATGTGTTTGGGAAAAAAATAAATGCAGCTTTACATACATTGTGGATGGCAAAATGGACAAATAAAATTGCACCTCCTCCCCCATAGCCAATTCATTAACAGTTCATGTTCAAATAATATGCTAACAGTTCACTTGGACAGCCAGGTTCAATAGGGTGCTACAGCACTTTAGTAATGGATTTCTCTTGATTTAACTGTGCACCCTTGGTCCTGTCATATTACCATGGGACAAATGAAAGTCAAGGTGCATTTGGGAAAGGTGGTAGCTTGGGAAGGGGAGAAGAGTTTTGACTGCAATCTACTCCCAGAGACAGAACAATATTAGATTACCTATATTAGTAAATTACCTAATAATTGAATCTTCAAATCTGTCACACCTGTGTCTTATTTCCCATAGTACGCATGTCAAAGAAATGCTAGGATTACAGAAGTACACTGCAACTGTGCACTGAGGACTAAAATCATAAGCTTCATCTCAAAGCACAGCTACCATGTCACTGTCTGTATTATTCATTGGCTGGACTCACACATTTATGTGAAAACACTCTCATCTTTTCATAAGCATCCTAAACATTAGGCATTAGCAAAATAGTTTCTCATATGTAAAAGTTTCTCCCAGCTAGTATTTTTCTATAAGATTTGTTCTATTGTGTCTCCCCATAATAAAAAGCATAAAACGATCAGAACACAAAATAAGTGCCAAATGTTACCAAGAACCATGTTACATTTGTTGACTGCACCTGTGAATGTCATTCGCTCAATAAAAAAAATAAATGTGCTCTTTAAGGTAAAGTTGAACCATTTGTATTTGGACAGAGCCTGTTTTCTTTATACCAAGGCAGCATGGGGCCGTAAAACAGAGTGTGAAACTCATTTGTTCTTTAATAATGCTGCCTGCGTACTTCCCGCACCGCTTATCCGGACTCTGGTCAGCGCTGGCCTCACTGCAGCAAAGTGATGGAAGCAAACTCCATCCAAAAATGTCAACAGGCACCGATGGGAGGAAGTGGTCAGATCTTGTTCAATAAACACTGGTCGCTCTATTGACTGATGGCTGCCTCTGGGCAGTGGGACTAACCTTCCCTTTTGTTTTCAAGGCTCCTGCTGCAGACCGAGATGCTGTGAGGCTCACAGTGAACTCAGAAAAGGAGGGATGGGGGGGGGCTCCTAGTCTAGACTTGCTTGTTTTGGACTTCCTGCTTGTGGGAAGGATACCTCGGGAGTACGGTACAGTAACCAAAGAGCCTCGCTAGCTTGTTCGTAATTTACGAAGAAACCACCCTGTATTTTTTCCCCATGCTCAAACAGCTCTATTTTATTTTAACACTGAAGAATACTACAGCAGTGATAAAACAGTGGTATATCGGTTAGAACAAAAATGAAATAGTTGAAGGTATCATACCAACGGTGCAATAAACTTGTCAGTAAGTAAATTTTAGTACTTTACTTACTTTCTTGTATCCTGTGTCTCCCATGGAGACATCATCCTTGACAACTACACTGAGTTGTGAGTGCACACTCTGTCTCTCTCTCTCTCTCTCTCTGTCTCTATCTCTGTCTCTCTCTGTCTCTCTCTCTCTCTCTCTCCGTGTCTGTCTGTCTCTTTCTCTATCTCCCTCTGTCTCTCTCTCTCTCTCTGTCTCTATCTCTGTCTCTGTCTGTCTCTCTCTCTCTCTCTCTCTCTCTCTCTCTCTCTGTCTCTATCTCTGTCTCTGTCTGTCTCTCTCTCTCTCTCTCTGTCTCTCTCTCTGTCTCTCTCTCTCTCTCTCTCTCTCTCTCTCTCTCTCTCTCTCTCTCTGTCTCTATCTCTGTCTCTGTCTGTCTCTCTCTCTCTCTCTCTCTGTCTCTCTCTCTCTGTCTCTATCTCTGTCTCTGTCTGTCTCTCTCTCTCTCTCTCTCTGTCTCTCTCTCTCTCCGTGTCTGTCTGTCTCTCTCGCTCTCTCTCTGTCTCTCTCTCTCTTTCTGTCAAATAATTACGTCACGTTCACTTTTGTTTCTGCAGATGAACACTGCGCGACGCAGGTCTCAATTTGCATCAAGTGTCACAGTCAGAGTGACTGAGTCTGAGGGTGGTTAATGAAAGAGATAAGCCTGAAATGAGTGCTCAGGATAGGTCATTAAAAGTTCCAGTGTCAACAGAAGACCAAACATTCGAGGCAAACCAACCCAAGTGGATAATTACCAATAGGTGCCTTAGTAGAGAGTGGAAGACGAAAATGGTTTGCAAACGTTGTGGCGGGAGTAAACCTCCCAGGGACTCATGTGGCGTCAAGCACAGCCACCAGCATGCTGCAGGGTGGCCTCATCCTCTGGAGTCCTCACCATCAAGCAGGTAGGTATCAGCACCCAACTCTCTGTGACAACTCGCATTGTCGCCAGAGTGACAGTCCGCAGGCAGACTGGGCTTTGAAAGAGCGACCGAGGATAAGGGAACCTTGATGAAATGCATTCAAGGTGAAATGATGGAGCTCTTTTATTTTCTCTCTTCTTTGTTCCCAATGGGCTCCTTGGAGTTTGGTTGGAATTTGTACATTTGCCATGTTTGCTGCCACCAGTCACCTCATGCTACATTATAGTGCATTTCAAGAATTTCTTATCTCATTCTAGCATTATGTTACCACATTTTTTTTCATTGCTCCTTGAAGACCTTTAATACATGTGTAGCAGGATCATGCTTTTTTGTCAATATCTCTGCCTCGACCAAATTTGAAGGACAGTCTAATTCCAACATTCTTTTCTCTTAGTGGTATCCAGGGCAATCCAGTAGTGAAGCTTGTAATCTTACGGATCTTTATTGCTCAAAGACGTTACGGTCTTATAGATTTTTTCCATACTCTCAAACCGCAATTTCATTTCTTCACAGGGTTGGACTGGTAGAATGATGATAAAATGCTAACAAAAATAAATAAATAAAAATAAACTCCTGAAAGCACATAAAAGTCCATCTCAACTGGCACAGAAGCCCTTTAAAGGAACAGTGATAAATCTTATCAAGTTTTCCAACCACACAAAAGATAGCACTTTTCATTAACAGTGTGGGAATCGCACTTTATCCACTTATCTAAGCAGCCACCACATGCATTGGTCATATATACTCCAGGATAAGGACTGTCTGTCATGTGAAATGTGAGATTCTGCTGGCAAATGTTTCCCAAAGCTCAGCAGCTGGACAATAGCAGGACAGGAAAGGTGCAGAGACACCTCACATGGAATTTAGTGTTTAAAATCCATCATCACAATATACTGTCTGAAACACTATAAAGATAAAGATTGAAATTCTACAACTTTTACATCTACTAATACAAGTCCTTTGAAAGCATGCATATTAATTTTTTCATGGTAAACATCAGTGCTACAGAGATGTATTTATCTTTCTCATAACAGAGGAGTCACAAGACAACAATTACATTTTTACATTACTTCTTTGTGTGTGAAAATTGCATAAGCAGCCTTTGACAAAAATAATACAATTTTATTCCATATCGCTCATCCTACACAGGGTGAGCTGGAGTTTGGGGTGCAAGCCAGAGAAGACCCTGGATGGGGTGCCAAACCATCACAGAGCGCAGCTACACACACGCTATGGACAATTTTAAAATGCCAATCAGCCTATAATGCATGTCTTTGGACAGGAGGGATCACTGGAATACCCAGAAAACCCCCCCAAGGCACAGGAATCACATGCAAACTCTACACAAACAGGGCAAAGTTGGGGTTTGAACCCTAAACCCCAGGTGTTATTTGGCACCTGCCATGAGATGAGTCTAGAATAACAATTTTTGCAGGACATGTATCAATGGCCCTATGATGAGATGGCACCCTGTCCAGGGTGTCCCCTGCCTTGTTCCCTAAGCTTCCTGAGATAGGCGCGAGGCCCCCTGCAACCCTACACAGGATAAGCAGTATGGAAAATGGATGGATGACATACTAATGGCTTCTTAATGGAAAGCATTTAGTCTACAAAATGCAAACTTTAGTTGAGAAAGTAAATAAACATGTTTGGATTAAACACGTTTTGAGGAGGTCGTATTGAACTTAATCAACTAAAGTGTGTTTTCCTGAGTTAAATCAGGAGTACCCATCTATTTCCCAGCTGCCTATTGTGTAAAGGGTTGCAGGTGGCCTGGGGACTATCCCAGACTACGTGGCAGGGACACCCTTCACAGAGTGCCAACCTATCGCAGGGCATACACACACACTATAAGGGCAATTTTAAAGGTGTACAGTAAAATCCACATAAATAGGATGTCTTTGGTCCATGTGATAAAACTAGAACCTGGATGAAATGGATACATGAACAGGGAGAGCATACAAACTCTACACGCAGGTTTTACTGGCTGTTATATTTGAACCCGTGATCTAAGAGGTGTATGGGAACAGTTCTATACACTGAGCAACTCCACTGCTCAAACTCAACAACATGCACATAAATAATAATAAAAAATACCTCAAAAGAAAGTTGCAAGAGAAAAAAACAAAACAATTATAAAATCATTTATCTCTAACTAAATAATTAACATTTGCTTCTCATTTTACGTTAAATAAAACGATCTGTTGTTACCACAATAATTTACTCAAACGTCTAATTAACAGAGAGGGCCGTGTACTCTAATTAATTTCCAGCGATCCATCATCGGACGTGGCAGCTGTTGCTCTTTTTAACGATGACTGCTTTTTTCTAATTGGGTCATTGGATTTGCCAAAATTTGAGCTTTAATTCAAATAACAAGGATGATGGAGAGGGCTCACGATTAGAATTAGGTTTTAGATGAGCCAGCTGCTTTGCATTATTTACTTGTTATTAGCGTTTGTCACTGTGGCGGTACGTGGCAGGTTTCCAAATCTACAGTTTAACACCAAACGAGCTCTTTCCAAACTTCTTATTTTTTTCTTTGTCTTTGGTTAAAAACCATCGGGACGACACTCAGACACATTACGACATAAAGTCGATAATTTCTCTCTGCAGCGTTGGCTCATGACTGGAAAAAAAAAAACTCCCAAAAGGACATAAAAATTACCTTTTGTTGTCTCATTAAATATAACTGAGGGACATCCTTCATGACCACCCTAGCGCATGCAATTCCCTTACAGATACAAAGGATGAAATCTATTTGCGAGAATTTGCACACGCAAATCTTGTTGAGATTTACAACTACGTACGTTTATCTCTGTGTGAACTTTGCTTGCCACCTTGCACTCGATATTGCAGTGACTGAGGCAATATTGTACAACGTTATTGATCTGAAGCTTGGAAACCTAGGGGTCCACAGAAGTACTTTACTCTGAGTCTGCTGCAGGCAAGTGGCCATTCTGTATTCCAGTTTATTAACAGACAGCTGGCGGTCATGCCGATGACTCAATGCTCTGCAACCTCGCTGCTGGTCTCTCCACTGCCTTCACCTGCATACCATTTGCTCCTGCTGTGTAAAGCCCCATACCTGAAGCTAGCATTGCACGTCTGCCTTCATTTGAAATAAATGTGAAGGTCTGAACTGACAGATTACCCATGTTTAGGCAGTTATTCCCAACCTAGTCCTTCATTTGCAGATGTAATCCGATTGCCACCAATAAAATGGGTGAAGAAATGTGTGGCATGAAGTCTGTGTGTGTGTGTGTGTTAGATTCACCATCATAGGGACAATATTGACATTGAGGGACAGAATCAACACACGATCAGGCGATTCAGATTTATAAATAATATATGTTGACATAATTTGGAAAGATAAGAGTCCTGCCTCAGATAAAACTGAAGCCATATCTTTGTTTCTATAATTCTAGTTCAAGGCCCCCAAAGCCAGACAAAATGTGGGGTACACTCAAAAAGGGGAACACGCTAATATAGGTACTTCTTATCTGCAGTTTGCAACAGCAGCATGGAATCAACTGCTCTGTTAACATGGGGGAAATGTGTAAATGCCACAGACATGTCTGAGAACAGAATTCAAACCCACAAACTCAGAGGTGTGACACATGTCAGAGTAGTAGCCCTTTATACATGTGTAACACCATGCTCAAGAGGGATGATTAATCTGGGAAGACATGTTGCTTTAAAACTTCAAACTATTACAATGACGTCCAGCAAATTTGCTTCCTTTATGTGTTAATCTTCTAAACATGTTAACATAGATTTTTGTTTGAATATACATATATGTTCAATTAGTCTTTTATTATGTTTTCATATAACTTCATATGTTGGCTTATTGCTTGCTTTATTATTTCTAACTCACGTCCTGCTGAAATCTAATTGCACTAAACAGTTAACTTATTTGCTTTTAACATGTGCTTATTACTCAGAGGAACGTTTGTTGCTGTGATAACTACTCTAGAATTAATTAAGCTAGTTTGTGACTTGTGTGAGCTGGAGAATTTCAGATATTTGTCCAGTTGTTTGATTACATGACTACACCCCCCGTATGCAGCATACAGCAGAACAGAGGAGTCTTTTTATGTCTCTGAACCTTTGATGACACATCAAAACAACTTCAGATTTATCCAATATACTTTAAAGAATAACTCTGGGTAAATAATGTGATATAAGAAAACTGTCATGCCCTGGTCTGTCATGCCTCTCTGTGTCCTCTAGTTTTCTGTTTTGCTGAGTCACTGTAGTAATGTCATTAGTGGTTTCCAATTGTGCCCTATTTCCTCTTGGTCCCTATTTAAGATCTTTGTTTCTATTAGTCCCTTGCTGGTTATTGTATAATGTGGTGTTGTATACAGTGTTGATGTTTGCATCAAGACGCCATGTGTTCATTGCTTTGGAATCTAGCTTCAAATCAGTCCAGTATATTGAAGCCATAGCCCTGGGTGTCCAGGTATGTTGATTTCCGGACCAGTAGAGGTACTCAGGAATCAGATCCACCAGCACAAATATCAACAAGGTCATGTCAAGATTGTTAGTCTTTATAGGAAATGCATCTTTGAGCCAACTTTACTGCATAAAAGGTGGGCCACCAGAATAAAAGTCCCCTAGTACAAACATAGATTATTGGTCCATGTTCATTAGACTAGGGAGAGTCAAGGACCACTGAACTTTAAACTCCTTAAATAGACAAGCAACAAATATCACGCAACCTGTGGAAGTAATATAATACTGTGAAAGCCTATCAAAACCAAGGTCTGGATCAAAGTGGCCATTGGAGCACTAACGAGAGTAAAACAGTTCATTGTCAATGAATTTTTTTAAGTTGCTGCAGTTAAGGTCAGACATCTGGAATCAAGCTAAATGCATTGTGGAACTCTACATTGCCCAGTTTAAATTGGATGCTTTGAAAATTGATGTATCCCCCTTAATAGTGACCTTTACTGTCCCACCTAATGAGCAGTAGAGGCGGCATGAGATTCTATACAAGTAAATATTTCACGACATTGACTGTACTGCGTTTTTATCAAGTGTATTATGCGGGTGACATTTGATGTTAGGCAGGAATAACATTATAAGCACATGTGAATAGTGCGAGTGACCTGTAGAAGTCTTTTGATCCATTTGTCGATTCCATTTCTGACTTTAACGCTGACGTGTGGTGACAGCTGTCTGAGTGTCAGGCTGACCATTAACTGGGAAAAGAAACCACGTGGTCTGTGCAATGACTACAAATAGCAGAGTTGAATGAAAGTCAACGGCCAGACACCCTGCTCAGTTGTTTCTCCTTCACAGTAATTGCCTACCATTAAATGTACATCTGCATGCAGATAGAGTGCTACTAGATTTTCCAACCCAAAAAAGCACTCCTTTGTGGAGATATCACCCAACTGAAATTGAAGATCTCTCTCCAGAGTAGGAGCTTAGCAAAATGTAGGTGTGAAGTTTTCTTCAAACCAGCTCTTCCTGCTGATCGTGGTCCCACTCCCAGTACGACTTCCCAGGCCGGCTCCCGCTGCTAGTTGAATATGCAGGCTGGTTTACCATCCTAACGCCTGTCAGGTCTCATGGCTTTTCTGCCAGACTCACTGTTTAATACGCTTCAGGGCATTAAGTGACTCTTATAGATTTGTGAGCTCAGTCAAAACAAGGGAATTAGTGTCCCTGAAGAACTCATGTTCTGCTTGTGCTGTATGATGGTTTTAAGAGCAGCATCATCACTTCCAGTTCTCTGCATCAAACAGTCATTTCCCCCAGTATAGCTTTATCGGTTTCTGGTTAATCAGGCCTAAAAATGACCAAAATGAAGAGTGTGAATTAGAATGTTTCACAAAGCAGAACCCAGGACTACTTTTCAGTTCTAAGCAAAAAAATATATATTTGCAGGTTGTCATCAACTTACAACCTATGCGACTTATGACTGTTCGACTTTACGACCACAACTGTGACTGGTATGTCTGGTGAGCATTGCCCAGCTGGGCGTACGAGCACACGACAGTTTCGCCCAACTCCCGGTGTCACGAACAGCTCCATGTGCAAATCTCAGTGTAGCTCAGACTCAGTACAGTGCGCTTCCTCTCTGTTCATTGTCTGTGTTCACAACTAAGGGATTATCAGAAGGTTTATCTCTGCTGGATAAACGTCTTTAACTTTTTTTAAGGAATGGACCCAAACACTGAACGGATGATGTGTTTTGCCCATCGCGAAATATACAGAGAAAGAAACATCATAGGGCCATTGATCAGACAAAGCTCACCTTGTTTATAAAAAAATGGACTTCCCTGAGCACTGTCCTAGCCACAATTATTAAACCAATTGTACTATAGTACCGTATACAGTTTTTGCAATTGTTTAGCATTATTAAACTAAATGTACTTTAGTATACTGTACAGTGTTTGCCCTGACGAAAACCTGATGAATGTAGCCCCATCTGACGTCATCTGAGGTTATCATTACCGTACACAGTTTAATATATGTACGGTATTTTTTTTTTTTTTTTGCATAGCTGACTTACGAACGGATAGAGTTACGATGATCTGTGTGTATATATATCCATCCATCCATTATCTTAACCGCTTATTCCTGGCAAGGGTCGCGGGGAAACCTGGAGCCCATCCTAGAGCACATAGGGCGCAGGGCAGGGGACACCCAGGGCAGGGTGCCAACCCACCACAGGGCACACACACACACTACGGGCAA
>JABJVR010007531.1:0-11429 GCA_025773905.1 Chitala chitala | reverse complement strand
ATACACTGTATAGTTGTCTGTATGTAGTTACATCATTTAATGATTTTTGCACATTCAGCTACTGTCAGTGGGGTAGAGCTGACGTGTTTGACGTGGTTTACGTGCCTCGCTGTGCTGAATAGAAATGGGGTCCGTAGTTCCACAACCCATCTTTTTCATGGGACCTTCGACTGTGACCTCTTCCCTGGGCCCTAAATCCCCCCGATCAACCCTGTTGTGTCGACATGTGCTGGGAAGATACCGTAACACTGATCTGTTTACTCCTTCGCAAGATGTCTTCAGCTGGTTTTTATTCTTGACGTATTTATTTATTTATTAAAAAATTCTCAGTCTTTCACAAATTCACGGGCGAGAAAATTACAAATGATAATGGTTCGCCTGTCCTTCTGGTTAAATTAAAAGACTCGTGGGATTTTTGGGATAATGTGACAGCTCCCTGTAGACTCCCACCCTTCTCTTAATGAGCTTCTGTCACCACCAATAAACTGCTGTCAGTAGCAATGCAGTGGAATCAAAACTCTGTCCTATTATTATTATTATTATTATATTTATTATTATTATTGAAGAGACTACTTTTTTGTACAACACAAATTAAAGTAGATTTATAGCCGAATCTATATTACAAAGTTGCCGTTTTGATTATTTATTATTATTTACTTATTATTTATTCATTTGGCAGACGCGTTTATCCAAAGCGATTTACATTGCACATACACGTTACAGTGAGCTAGCGCTGGTTGTCTTGCTCAAGAACACACATGGTGGCTGGGATTCAAACCAAGAGATTTGTAGACATCTGTATCCCAGCCTGATGTTCTACCCATTGACAAAGTTGCATAAAGTATCCGAATACACGAAAAACGTAAAATACCATTACAGTGAAAGATTTAAATGCTGTTTATAGCGACTAAAAAACGAGTCGGCGGCGTTTAAGTGTGAGGGTAGTACACACACACACACACACACACACACACACACACACACACACACACACACACTGTCACGTTTTAGTGTGTCGTGCCCAAGTAACACCTGGCCTTCTGACCTAGATTTCCTGCCGTAGGTTCCAGACGTCACGTGACTTTAGATTGCATTCTTTGGTGAAATAAACGAAACAAGCGAAAGGGTGTGATTTTTTCATCGCAGTATAAACGAAAGGGTACACATAGTGTGATGCTGGGTACTAACGTACACTATAAATATTCTCTTTCGACACCGCGTGAGTAAAACATAAGATCTGGTTAAATATTCAGAAATGTTGAGTGTTACTACATACTGACTGACAGGAAATTCTGCAACTAGCCCCAGGAGGGCGAAAACTTCGCCGGGAAGCAACAGGCGTGTGCTTGTTTCAGTATCAGATTTTAAAATAATAGTTATTTATTTAGTAAATTAAACGACGACTATTATAGTCGTTAATAGTATTAGTGTTTATCAGAATTAATTGTGATTTTGTTTCATGTAATTAAATTTAATCATTTCGTATCGTATTTGATGTAACGCAGTTTTCACGCAGTTTTAAGGCAATGCACTGCCTTCTACAAAAACACATGAATAAATATGTAATTAATTTTTATGACTCTATGCAGAAGCGGTTGTTTCTGCGGTGATTGCTATAGAAAACTGGGTAACGGCCGCCCCCTGGTGTACAGGTTCATAATTGCAGCCTTTTAAAGTCAGGCAGCCCAAGTACGAAGCCTCGTTACGCTGCAGTGACCAATCAGATATCTGGTAGAAACTGTAAACAGCTTCGCACGTTGTCAGAAAACATCGGACTAGCGGGACTGTCACAACTGGATAAATAATAAGGATGGCAGTGGGGTAAGTTACACTTTTTACGGTACTATCTTTTAAACTGATGATGAATGGTTACTAATAACATTTGCAGTGTGATACTAATCTGTTACGCTGGATTTACGAGCACTGGATCTAAGACCATGTAGGTTTTTCGCAGACATCCGGGATGGTTAACGCCGAGAAAACGCTACGTTCATTAATAAAAAAAATATTGGTGTAGGAATGCTGTACCAGTACATGTAATTGTTAACGCTGAACAATATGCATGCATTATTAATTTTTAAGACTACTTGTTTTTAAAACGACAACAATAACGTAAAACGAGAATACGGTTGCGCAACTATATATACACACCGATTTAATATATATATACTACACAAAGTAACTGCATCACTATTAACCGTTGTTTCGGAACTTAATGTTTTCTAAAACGAATCTCGATTAATCAGATAATGCAACAACTGGTTTTCTTTTGCAGTGCATTGAATGGAAATCAAGTATAGTCAGTTGTGTAGAAATTCACGTAAAGGTTTTGCGACGGTGGTATCTTTCGGCAGCCGTGGAAGATGACATCGGTGGGTTCAAAGCATAGGGATCGCTCTTTAACTCCTTCAAGCGAGTAAATACAGCAAGGAAGACTTTACAGCTGATGGTTTTTATTTATTTAAAATGTCTTGCTGGCGTATCTGTGGTTAATTATGTAACACATTGCTTCAGTTTAAATACCCTGTTACTCACGATGATGCAGCGCATTGCTTGACGTTTTTAGAAGTACGTGTACGTATTGTGTAATCAAACTTCGATTTCTTAAACATATTTTTAATGGTATATTACTTTTGGGTCCTATCAAAATACATTTATCAGTTAATAGAAGTGTTCGTGTAATGTAATTTAGTTTTGTGTTGTTGGTCTGTGTCCTGTCTGGATGTTCCTAAAAAATATTTCTTTTTGCACTTTATTCACACCATGTAAGTCGATAAAAAATATTTATTGTGATGTGTATGTTGTGCGATTGACTCTTACGGCGTCCTGGGATAGCGGTAAGTGGGTATGTTGCTTAAACAGCCAGCCTGTCTACAACGCAACAAACCACTACTACTAGTGCTACTTCTACCACCATGACACAAACCAGCCACTACTATTAACACTGGCATTACAGAACAATCCCCGCTATCTGTAGCACTACAGAACAAACCACTGCCATAATACCGCACAGTGAGCCTCTGTGACTGCTAGTACTGCTCATTTAACAACTGATACAGCTGTAGCTAACAAACTGTTTACTTCAGTTGCCATGGCCAGGACACTAATAATAATTTCCACCACAATTCGTGGTACTACTGCATCTACTAATATCAGCAAACTTCAACTCTTTAGTGTGACACATCTATGAGTCATCAAGCAGTAAAAGGCAACTTTGAGCAATAGATGTACCTCCTGTCAAGCAACGTCTGTGTGTCAGACCGATCCTACAGACATACAGAAAATAGCCCAAGGATTAGGTTTTGTAGCAAATGTGTTGGTAAACAATCCTCATCATTCATGTATGCGTCACGTCTTGTGGTTAAAAACGTAAACCTTTGAGGTGAGAACATGACACATAACACACATTTTGGTCGTGTAGTTAAATGTATATATTTACAGTTGTTTTTCAAAGGCATTAGCTATTAATCGTATAGCCAGCCTTTTCCCTGTTTTTTTTTTTCATCATCCTTTGAGTTTGGTACAAGAGAAACATCATTGTGATGAGAAATGGGGGCTGTGGCAAAGGTGCAAGAAAATACTTGTTAGATGGTCATGTGAAGATGTACAGGAAGGTACCAGTGAGGTGGTTGTGTGAAGATATATGCCGGAAGGTACCAGTGAGGTGGCTGTGTGAAGATATATGCCGGAAGGTACCAGTCAGGTGGCTGTGTGAAGATATGCAGGAAGGTACCAGTCAGGTGGATGTGTGAAGATATGCAGGAAGGTACCAGTCAGGTGGCTGTGTGAAGATATGCAGGAAGGTACCAGTCAGGTGGCTGTGTGAAGATGTGCAGGAAGGTACCAGTCAGGTGGCTGTGTGAAGATATGTACGGGGATACTATTCAGGTGATTGTTTAAGGAGGCAAGGGGACACCAGTAAGGTTGCCCTGTGGATAGGTACAGACAGATATCATTCAGGAAGCTGTCTGTATATTTGCAGAAATTATCGGCTGACCTTCTGTGAAAAGAGGTAGTTGGATCTTCACTATGGCACATGAGCATACAAGCACACCTTGTTCAGAAAGCTGTCTTTGGAAAACGTGGGTCAAACCCAGTTTCCTATGGACACATCAATCTTCTGTCCCATACTGTCCCCCAGCAGGGTTTTCACAGAGCGCCGTCTTTAATGTGTGAGAGCTGATTAGGAGGTAGTCAGTTTCCTAAACATTTAACTCAGCAGTGCCTTTGTTTTGTACAGATACTGTGTGTGTATCGTCATACACTGTTTATGACCATGTATATCACCATGTATTGCTGACACAGCTAAAAATTAGTCTCTCTGGCGATGCACACAGCATTTTGCAAGGTTTATTTTCCCAAGTTTTTGCAAAGCAGACATCAAAAGAAATGTTTCTTCTGAAACTGTGTTTTCTTCAATAATTTTATTTCAGATTATATTCTTTAAGCAATTTATTTTATAGTTTTTTCAGTGTTATTTTGTTCATTTATTGCCATAAACAGATGTTCAGAGGGGCTATTGAAGTTTTAAAAGAGACATTCTCTTTATTTGGTAAAGGTCAATGTGAAGAAGAAAAAAAAAGATTTTCAGATAAGAAGAGCTTCTGTGGGCATGATGTTATGCTCATGAACAGGAAGTGACAAGGCTCTGCGTACTGTTTACACAGCACACTCTGTAGCTGCACTAAGCTACCGGAAAAACCTTTGACGTCAGCACTTCCCGTGCACAGGTGTCTCAGAAGAACAGTTGCTCTCAGGAAAAAAAAAAAAAACAAACAAACCACATTGAAACCAAGAGTGTATGCCTCCACAGTAGCTTTAGCATTAGGCCTACAAATGGGCTGACCCAGTTTTCAATGCTGAAACATTTTTGTATGTTTGTTTTACTTCAACTTGCGGTTTTGTCCTGTGATCTGACTTTTCCCGTGAAGCATTGTCACTTTTGAGAAATGTGCTTTTTTGTACTGTATTGTTCCTGATGCCCATCTGAGTTGCACTTCAACACAGCATGTTCAGAGCTGATAAACTGCACTGTCAGCTGTTCTGTGCCCTGTTGGGAAGTTTGGTGGAAGTCCCGCCTGCTTTTTGGTGGTTTTCTTTTCCCTTTGTGGGCCTGGTTACTGAACCACTTGCTCTGTTTCCAAGAAACTATGCAGCGTCAGAGGATTTTGGGACACACCTCAGATAAATGTAGAGCAGCGTGAAGCCCCGGGGACACCTCAGTCACAAATCTGATGTGTTACCCCTTCCTGCTGTGCCATCTGCTGGGGGGGGAGGGTATCAAAAAAAAAATTAAAGAAAATTCTGAAAAAAGTTACATTACTAGTATTTTTATTTACATACAGTATGTGTCAATTAAAAGCGTCTTGCTGAAATATAGTACACTTTTTTCAGGGTGGTGTCTCATCGGTTGTCTTGCCTGAAACACCAAATTAGCTCTGGTAACTTGACCTATTCAGATGTTTGGTACAGGCACAAAAATTCAACTGGTACATGTTCTCCCGGGGCAGCGATTCCATAATTGTGGTGTTGTGGTGGTTGTTTTTTTCCCCAGCATATAGCCAAAGAGCTCTCAGACACCTGCCAGTAATGCTCTGGAAATACTTCCATCTAGTGGACATGATTATGCTTGCATCATAAATGAATAGAAGTTACACATGAAATATGCTATAAATTATAGTCACATAAAACCTCTTGTATGGATTGAGATGTATGTATGGGCTATAACATGCTAATCAGTTTAATATGCTTGATGATACAGTCAGTAATTAACAACGTTTATATTTTTTCATAATCTGACAGTTGTTAATAATAATAATAATAATAATTATTATTATTATTATTCGTTGTTGTTGTTGTAATTATGTTAGAAAAACCAAAGATAACTCTTCAAAATCCATGTTCACACAGCTTAGCTTTTACCACTAGTGCCTACAATTCAAAAAATATATTTAAATTGAATGTACCGTTAAATAATTTCCATCTATTTGTGAGAATTACTTGAAGGTAAATACTAGTTGGTGGTTTTTAAACAACTTGAGACACTTTAGAGATGATATCACCTGTGACTTTAAACTAAACTGTTTATTATTCTATTAGCACTATTTTACAATGCTTGTATTTTATTACTGTTGTCCCCCTGAAATAAACATGCAATTAACAAGAAGAAAGACAGGGCAACTGATACTGTAAAAATGGTCAACAAGTGATTTAATAACATCTTTTTGGGGTATATTTTATTTGGAGTTTGTGCACAGTGCACACAGACTGTACTGTCCATTCAGCCCCTTTGGATGTAAAATACGGTGTACGGTCAGAATTAGCCTACCAAGGAGAAGTTAGGTCATGATCAGAGAACAGACCCAGGCACAGGAGATGCTGGTTGAAGGTAGGCATGAAGTCAGGCAGAAGGCAGGTCAGCACTGAGAGAACACTGGAGCTAAGGACAAGGCAAATGAAATATAAGACAAGATACAGTAAAATAATCCTTTATTAGCAGGGAAATTGGGGTTCCTGGGGGCATATCGACAAAGGAGACATACTTTTTCTACCTGTGGCTAGGGGCAGCGCTGCCCTCTAATGGCTGCCTGAGCATGTGACACTGTTTGGGTGTTGTTAAAGAACTATAGGCCAAATGACATGGAGATAAGTCAGTGACAATGAGAAGCTTATTCAGGACATCAAACAGTACAAACACAGATGAAAAGCAAAAACCTGGGGCCATTACTGTCAGGGCACAGAGATCTTAGGTCAGAGAAAGGCCAGTCATATGATGTGAGACAGACATTTTTACAGGAAACAGGAAATGGGTGACAGGTGGGACTTGTCAGGAAGTTTGTGAAGATCCATGATGCTCTCTCTCTGTCTCTGAGAGAGCTACACCCATGTACCCCCTCTTACATTATACAAGGCATACAAAGACCAGTACAAGAACCAACTTTAGGTTTTCCAATACCCATCCATCGCTGTAGCCAACTGTTTATCCTGTTCAGGGCCGCTAGTGGCCTGGGGCCTTTAGGTGCCCTAAAAGTTTCTTATTGTAATTAGTTGTAAATTTAATTAGATTTTTAATGCTCTGTTACATCAAAAAAAGATTTGTGAATATTCTTAACGTGGTAATGTAAAAAACTAGCTTTAAAATTAAGATAAAAAGTTAAAGTTTAGATACATAAAGGTCTTTAAGTTATGAAGTCCAACTCCACAAGTAATGTCATAAACAGTATTTCCATGATAGCTGTGCTGTGCTAATGATATGCAAAACTATAAAATGAATTAAATGGTTATAAATTGAATAAAACGTACAGTAGTTATTCAGACAGTTTGCTTTCACTTCTATCCAGCAGGCAGAATTTATATAGTTTCGTGGTAGTACCGTATTCTATCACCAAATTGGAGGCTTTGTAAAGGTTAATTCACTTTAAATTGATATTTCATTTACTTCCACTAGATGGCAGAAAAAACGTATGTCAAACTTTTGCCACCTCAGAAAGAGAAGTTTACGCAAGGAATGGCCGTAGTTCTTGGATGTTCTGGCAGGGAGAAACGAATATGTAGAAGTGAACGTTCATCAGAAGTATTTATAGAATACAGAAGATCAGAGAGAATATGCAGTTCCTTGAAAAGAATGTCATTAGTAATACATACAAGTTAAACTGGTTTGAACAGTTTAGCTCTTGTGGGGAAAATCCAAGAAATAGATAAAAATCTAATTTTGATGATTATAATGCCAGGACATGAAAGCGTGACTTTGGTGATTAATTGATTGGGTCGACTGTTGCTGCACTGCCGACGTGACATTACTAAGTTTGACTTTTCCACAATCGTAGGAGGACGTAAGTCATCTCTGGTTTTAATATTCCATACAAGGTCTGCGTTTAGGACACAGAGATCACTCTGATTTCAGTGCCTAAAAGGAAAAAGTTAATAGCTGAAACTGCACTGTAACGGATAACTGTGTCATTTGTAATCTCGAGTCTCACAGTAATTAGTGATTATAATATAACATTGCTGAAGTCTGTACCTACACAGACAGAGCTCAATCCTCAATGAGTTCTGCATGTTTGGCCGAACTGCTAAGGCAGTACTGTGCACTTTTATGTCCTGGTTTCTGAACCTAATTACCTGCATAGTTAGTCTGAGGAGGAGGAGAGAGAATCTGTCTAAGAGGGGAACTCAAATGCTCAAATGAATTTCAGGTGAGATGGGATGCTGGAGAGTGACGAGGGGATGGAAGGAAGTTCCAGGTGTGTGAAGGACACAGATGTCTCTACTGTCAGAGTGGGTCCTATGCTGAGCTGGTGCTGTTCACATTAAGGTGTGTGTGTGTGTGTGTGTGTGTGTGTGTGTGTGTGTGTGGGGGGGGCGGTTTCAGTACTCCAGCCAATCCATTTATCTTTTTTCTCCTTGTCTACTGGTATTCTATAAATCCTCTTACTACACACTTCAGAGTAATTGCTGGTACATTGTACAGCAGGACAGGCTGTAGGCATTATTCTGAGATTTGAGAAACACTTGAAACAAGCATGCATGATAAAGTACATTAGTCTATAGTCTAATCTACAAAAATTTACCGTGTAAATAATTTCTGTATGATGCCACATTGCCAGCCCAAATAATCCCTAGTGTGTTTGAGGGACACTGTCCAGCTCTCCGCATCACTCAGGGGTTTTTATGTTGCCAGGCCACTGCAAAACAGTACATTTAGTCATATGGACAGTGGTACACCATGAAATTATTTACACTAAGCATAAAAGGCTTAAAATAAATTTTAAAACATAAATGTTCTGTGACAATCTAACAACACTGGGACCTCCATTTCTCTACAAACCACAGTTGTGATTTGTTGAAGAAGCAGGATGATATGGTGTCATTAACCTCTGGAACCCATGTTGGAAAACTTCCCTTTTTTTCCCAAATTCCTGCTGCAGATCCCAGGAGAGGGGAGGCTGATGTGTGCTATAGCTGTCTTTTCCTGTAATCCCCACATGTCTGCACCTGAAATCTGGCAGCTCTTTTGCAAAGAGCCCACTAGGTATTTATTCTTATGTTTTGGCCTAACATCCATGTTCTGCTTAACCTTGTATCATTTGGGCCCATAAATTTAAAGAATGGGATTTTGCCTCCATTGTGGGTAAATTCCTGCTGCTCCAGTCTCAACACACAAAGATAAATAGCTCATTTGGAGAAAGTGGTTTGGACCATGATGGTTAATTAAAGTAAATAAATTGAACTGATTGGGATGGGTCTCATGTAAGAGGGGCAGTGCCAAAGAATTAAAAACATATTTAGTTTCTCCCTCTCAGTCTCACTGTAATACAGTGTAAAGTTGTGTGTGTGTGTGTGTGTGTGTGTGTGTGCATGCCTGTGTTGGTGTGATTGAATGATTTGTATGTTTGCATGCGTGTGGGAGCCTGTGTGTATGTGTGTGTGTGTGTGCATGGATTCATGTGTGTGCATGCTCCACGTGTGTATGTGGTATGTGCGCACGTAGGTGTGTGCATGCAAGTGTGCGTGCATTTGTATGTGTGTGTCTGTGTCTGTGCGAAGGCTCAGTTAGACTGGAAATCAGCCGACAGTGATGGATGTGTGACCCAGGGAGGCTCCATGTTGCCGGGTCAGCCCACCTCAGATACAGCCGAGGTAGTAAGCCTGAACCCAGCTTCACACAAACAGGCTGTAAATTCAGCCGCCTCCTCTGCAACAGAAGCTCCTATAAGTGCCTGAGTCACCCACCAGGCTCAATGGCCACCA
The DNA here is from genome assembly GCA_025773905.1 of Chitala chitala. Lineage (NCBI taxonomy): Eukaryota > Metazoa > Chordata > Actinopteri > Osteoglossiformes > Notopteridae > Chitala > Chitala chitala. The sequence continues at coordinate 1,679 of JABJVR010007531.1, read as the reverse complement.
TTGTAAGAGAGCGGCTTTGCAAGGAGCCTTTGTGTGGAATGTTTTTCCTTCTCTAACGATTGAAAAAATAGCAGTTACACTGAACCGGAGATGTTGAGTACTCCCAGCTGAGCATCACACTGCAAACGGACTCAGCGGGACTAGGTCCGGCACGCCTGCGGAAACAGCGCTCCAACGTCCTGTTGGAGCGGACCGTAGAGCTCGCACACAACGTCCCATAAATCCTGGGGGTCAGGGGCAGAGGGGGTGAGCGAGGGGTTGCCTTCTAAAGCTCTGCTTCATGACAACAAAGCCAGCTTCCTGCCTCCAGGAAGGCAGTGGAGGCACAACACACCTGGATGTTATCAGCGCTTCATCAGCAGGAAAGAGACGGTTTCATTTGATAAACCACATCATTGGACGTGCAGACGTTAAACCACTTCACACCGCTTAAGCTGCACAGCTCTCACCCTGCCGGCACATCTACAGTGACGCACACAGTGTTGCACTTCTCACTATAGATGCAGAATGTGTTACCTTCCGGGGTGATCAGTTTTGCAGCAGATGTTTTTCAGCATGTTGTGCAGTTTTGTTTAGGTCCAGCTGTTCATTATCTGAGAAGATAGCTGGTGTCAGAGTGAACTGTAGATACGTACTGTGCTTTGTAGGTGCATGGCATCAATGCAGTGTACATGTGCTGTAAATGGAGCATGGATGCAGGATAGGGCAGATATATGGGACATGTAATGTAGATGCAGTGTAATGCAGTGCAGATGTAGTGTAGACACAGTAAAGGCATCAGGTAAATGTAGGGTATAGAGAAAATCAGGTGCTTGTGATAGCAGTCAGCTTCTAACTGAGCTCTGTGGTTTTGTGAACCATTGTTTCCATCAGAAAGATGTGCAGTAGCAGGGAAGTGGGTGGGGTGGGGATGTGCCGTACCACTACAGCTTAGGCAGGCCCCGTGAAGTTCCCCCCTCCATACACATGCTGGGCTGCCTGCGGGAACAACCGCTGTCTTTGTTAGTCGCCTGCTTGGATCTCCTGCGCAGACACCAAGGACTTTTCCCACTGCTCATGCCAGCAGCCTGAAGTCATTTATTGAAGTGGGGCTGCGCGAGGAGGGGAGTCCATGTGCTCCGGCTGACAGAATGGAAACCAGCCTGCGCCACGTGGCCCTGGTCATGGTGGCGCCTCCTGTGACGACAAGAGGTGATGGCGACATCCCAAATCTCGGACCATCGGCCAGACAGGCAACTTTCAGTCCATGAGGAAAATAATGCAGCTGATCACAAATAATTTTTCCATTATTCTCATGGACAATAATCCAGTCTTATGATAATACAGAGTTTATGATGGTGTATAAATCGGTGTGGTTAGTCTTATTCTGGCTCAGTGGCTGATATGGTCATATCTTGTTGGACAGCAGGTGCAGAACCAAACGTCTCTTCACAAGTTAGATGTGGGTGTGAATGACACAGAGGGCAAGAGCTGGGTGATATGGCCAAAAATTTTATCAGTGTTTTCTATTATATAATAGAAATTAAAAAAAAATAATAAAAATGAATAATTATATAATATGGGAGTGTGTGTGTGTGTGTGTGTGTGTGTGTGTGTATATATATATATATATATATATATATATATATATATAGAGAATAAATAAATATTAATTATATATATTTATATATATTTTTATA
>JABJVR010007530.1:0-11432 GCA_025773905.1 Chitala chitala | reverse complement strand
AGCACAGGGAGAACATGCAAACTCCACGCACACAGACCCAAGGCGGGAATTAAACCCCAGGCCTGGAGGTGCGCGGCAACAGTGCTAACCACCACGCCACCATGCCGCCCTTTTAATTACCAGTCATTTCATATGTACTAAATCATTGTTCAGTTACCTGCACGTTTGTGTCATTTATTGTCATTCACTTCTTAAAACTATTTGCAGTAATATAGTATGTACTACTAAAATATTAAAACCATATGAGATGCCAGAGTGTACACAGCAGTGCTGAGCTGCGTAGCTCTGTGATGGTGCACTCCAGGGCTATTTTGTCACAGTCCTGGCCTGGAGGGCTGCAGGGGTGCAAGAATTTCTTCCAACCAATTCATTCATTTTTATCTGACCACTATCCTAATCAATTATATCATCATTTATCTTCATTCTATACACATTACAATATCATGCTAGCTGCAGAATCACATAATGGATAATGTAACATGGCATTCAGTTCAAACCAGTAATCATTAATTTTATCCAAATTGTAATAATTAATGAACAGCAGGTGTCAATGACAAAGAATGCTTAATCAGGAGCAGTGACTAAAGTGGTTATTAATAAGAATGCATTAAACGGTCAAACATATACCACAACTGTTAAAAAATGTTAAGAAGCAACATCAGAAAGCCTTTGTCATAGTTTTAAAATTCTTATTAAAATGAATCAAATTTTCTGGGCTCACACAGTGATTATACAAAAAGTCAATGTTTAATTGATGTTCAAGTTCAATAAAAAGCAGAAATTGCCTTAAACAAAAATCTGCATCCACTGTGACCCCTCAGGACCAGGATGAACTTGCCGTTGTGTATTCTAACTCTAACAATTGAACACACCTTGCAATGACCCACTTCTAGGTAAAAATATTTAAGATGTTGGAAACATTATTGTTTTTGGTCACAAAAGGACTTATTATTAAACCTTGGCATTGATTTTTGAGGTCATTTTGACCAATGGCTATTCCACATGTGAAAGGGAATTTATTAGCCTCCTGTTTCCCAAAGCAGTTCACCCTCTTACATCATGGAGAGATCCTCTTTCCATTTACACGGTAACCGTATGTTTCTGCACATTACATTTTTTCTGATCTCAGCAATAATACTTTTATTTGTTCAAATTTGAAATCAATATGCTAAACCTAACACCTCTCAAACCTATAGTACTTACTGTACAGTAAATTCATAATGTAATTTAATTCCGAGATGTCATCAACAAGCACTGCTAATGACCAGATGTTACAGAAACAATGCTGGACACATAGTAACAAGTGCTCCTTGTTTGTCTTTAGTTTCCAATGAAAGATTGCTGCAAGTATAAGAACCTTTGGAATTGTCAGACAAATTGGAAAATATAATGTGAAAAACCACTTTCGTATTTATTTACAGGTAAAACAATTCAGGCACTGTTAAGAAAAAGCAGCATCGTGATTGATTTGCAGTAAATTAGTGCAATCAACACAATTGCTTTGTAGCATAGCCTATACACTAATGATATAAACATAAATGATTTGTAATAAAATTATGACATATACTCCGTGTCATAACATAGAGGATGGCAGTGCATACTATATAGTAATGGTAGTAAATGGAAAAAATAGAGTAGTACATATATGTATGTATATATATAAAAAATATTCCCAGGGTAAATGGTCCATCTGCAAGCTTTTTTTTTTTTCAAATTTTCGCAAACCTGCCAATTTTCCAGTATATTAACTGACAAAAATCCATGTGCCATTCAAATCAATGTTTTTCAAGTGTCAACTATAATTGTGGTATAACAAATATAAAATAAGCTGCAGTGAGTACAGCAGGTTACATCTTTTGGCTCTTTGAAAATGGCAAGTTTCTTCAGGACATCATGTCTTATACAATGATAACACAGTGGTAGTGATGAATCTCTCTGACCAATCAGCGGCCTACAGTGGTTTTGAATCACTTTTTGGTGTGGGCTATCGACGTTTATTTGGAACATCAACGAAGGTGATAGCAAAAAACAAACCAGGTACCAGAATCCATTCACAACTTTTTCCTGATGGAAAACAAGAAAGGTCAAGTAGAGTTGAGATGAGTCAGTATCCAGAGGTACTCTGATAGGACAAACAAGGCAAGCAATTGCCTGGGGCCCCAAGCTGGGAGGGGGCCTTTGAGGGCAGATGATTGCATGGTACGTATTGCTACAACAAACCTGCAAAAATCCCCTCGAAGCATTTTGGATAGAGCTTCCAAAGTCTCTAGGATTGCCCCTGCCACTACCGTGCCATGAAAAAGGGCCTTTCCATTCTTCTTTTGTTCAGTCTCATGCCTCAATGCCTAACCATGTAATTAAAGTAATGCTAAATTACTTAATTTACTGCAATAATTATCTCTCACTAGTGAGTTTATACAACAGATTAAATTAGACCTTCCTTCAGAGAATAATTTCATTTTCTAGTTGACTGTCTTTGAATGCCTAGTTTCATTACTGTACATTAGAGATGATCCTTATTTTATATCCATCAACAATCCAGAACAATGTATAATTTTCTGCTTTGTGTCACACACGGTATTAAAGCTAAATACTATAAATATCACCATTGGCCCTACAAGTACTATGTTTAAAATAATACTTTACATTATTTGTACCTTATCAGTCTATGCTAACAGTACACTACTGTGACTTTAGCAACTGCATCGCCAATCTGACTACACTGTACAATCAAATTCATTTTACACTCAGCAAAACCCCTGTAAAGAATCCACATCCAACTGCAATGACTTTATAATTTACCAAAGTTAACCTGGAAAATGCTACATAAAGAAAGGATTTTCTTGCACTTTGTATTCAAGTGGTCTGGTGTGGGTTTGGTAACTGACCATGACTGTCCTCAAGACAGAATGAATGAAAGTATGTTCTGGCACTCTTCACATCACAGATTCTGCTGTCAGCAGAGCTGGGCTGAACAGAACTTCACCATCAAGACTGCATATAAGAAACACCAGCAGAGAGTTGTGGTGAGGAGACATTAACATACTTCCTTTTTAAATCCTCTGTTCACAGTTATGAGGCTCAGTCAAACTGCAGACCCTGAATGAGCAAAATATTATTAATGTCAGATAATTTACTGTAATGTTGTAATCCTCATTTATTACATTACCTATCTGTGTTCCCATTGGGGAATATTTTACAGTAAGAATATAATCACCACTCTGCATTGATGAGTGTTAGGGGTGCAAGACCCCCACAAACGTGAAACTTGAAGAATAATACTTTGCCCCCAACCTCAACCCATAACAATGTGATGGTCTGACTGAAAACATTAAAAAGCCTATGTATTACTAAATTCTAATCAAATTGTACTGTGACACACTTGTACACATTCCATTAGAAAACATGTCTGCCAATGATTCCTTTTGTGTCAGAGTTATCTTCCCCTTAGAAACATTTTCAGAAATGTTGAAAGCACTATGTTTTGGATCCATTGTTAAAAATGTTAAATTAACGTTCAAAGTTAGTGTGAGAAATGTGAGATTCCAGTCCCGAAGACAGCTAACATGACAGTGAGGCTGGACGATGAGGCAAAGATGTTTTTAAAGTCTACACCAACAAATATTAAATATAAAATCACAGTATAAATATTTTTATATCATTATTTTGATACGAGTGATACAAATCATGTTCAGTATTGTGTATATATTTTTGACTTACGCATCATCTGCAAGTTTCTGAAATCTTTCAGTAAGGTCCAAATACTATTCCTACTTAATTGTTCACTGACAACTCACGAATAACCAAAATCACAAATATTAAATTAGTGAACCTAGAGGCATGACTTTACTGCTTGTATGTAAAAGTGTTGTCATGGAGACTGATTGATCGTTACTGCTGCTACATGTCTTCATGGTATTCATACAGAGAGGGTGTTTTTAGGTAGGTACTTAGGTTAATTCAGATGAAAACATCTGTAGTTTGACTTTGTAAGTCATCTTCATCAGTATGCATTATTAACAGACTAATGCTTTCTTTGTATCTTTAACCTCTTAAAAAGTAAGAGCTTGTACATTACTGGAAAAAAATCAACACAAACATTCATGCATAAGAGCTGCCCAGAACACATTACAATTAATAATAAAACTTATCTATGATCTAGTCCAACAATTGTGTATAATATACATATCCCACTAATAACAGTTTTGAAGTCATTATCAAAATTAATCTATATTTCAAAAGAGTCCCTAAAACTTCAGCCAGTATTTATGGCTAGCATGCAGCTTTTGCCAAAATGTCTTACATGTCCTGTCCACACCTATTTGCACTTTTGTCTATGATTTACAATCTGCCTGTGTCACAGCTTATTATTTACATCTATTATTTCAACAAAGGGCAGAGAAAAACAACCCAGCAGACTGTGTCCAGCCGGCCCCTATCTGATAAGCATCTGCAGGTTTGGCAGAACAGACCGATTTATCTCTAGCCACAGTCGCGAAGGCAGGTAACACATGGCCATGCTTGGAATGTCCGAATACGCGAGTATCATACAGTCCCGATGAGCAGGAGTGTCCACACGGTAAATTTGTGAAGGCCAGCATGTGATATTTCTCCCTGTTAACAAGAGAGGCCTTTGAAGAGCTGTTATGACAGACACTACATCTTGTATCATTACAATGTAACATAACAAAAAATAACACCTTTAAAAATCATATATTGATGCCAAATCTTTGCAGCCACAGTTTCAAAGGAATGTAAAGAATTATTTGAAAGGCAATGAAAACATGATGTGCTGATGCTGTCTTTTAGCCATCAATATGGAAATAGATCAGGGTAGGAGGGAACAGCTACAACACAGCAGATGTAGCAGCACACAAGAAACTGAGTACTGACATCACAAGCTCCACATACAGTGGGGATTTTAGTACTCGGTAATCCATTCAAATATCTCAGATTTTATGACAAATCAACTTTATGACATCTGGCCTAATTGAATAAAATCATTATTTAGGTGAGTAAAGAATATACAGTACAGGTATACTGTATATTGTTAACATGTTAAATTGTAACATTGAAACAAATGCTTGTAAGTTTAACGCTAATTTGCCAATAAATTAAATATTACCAATATGCTGTAAAATAATTAGCACTACAGAAAACCCATCTTATAATGTGTATCTCTAATTGGATATACTGACGAGTGTGTTGTCAACAATACAAAGTTAATCTAGAGTGAGCAATGGGTAACTCTGGAAGGATTTAATACGTATAAATATTTATGTATCGCCTTAGCCCTTACTTTAACCTTGACACCAGTTACTCCCCCTAGTGGCTTGGCTGCTAAGTAACAAACTTGACACAACAAAGTGCTTTTAAAACCTGTTTCAGTAGAAAGAGCTTGGAAACATGCGAGAAACACCAGAGTACCAATGCAACAGTAACGCAGCTGGTTTGAATGGTGGTGATGTTATGACATTTGCGCATCTTTATAACACCTGCAATTAAAAAAAAATAATAAAAAAATAAAAGACATTTTTCCATTTTGACATTGCTTGGGCCTGACTTTATTGTGATGCCCAATATATTTATTTATAAATACATTTGTAAAAAAAGGTCATAATTATCCAAGAATATATTCAGCTCATGAGGTATGCTTCATACAGCAGCAGAATAGATAGGAATGATTCCTGTAATCCAAGCTCACCCTGTGCAAGAAAAGATTCTCTAAACACAAAAAACCTAATTGAAAAAATTTATTTAGTCATTTTCTTTCTAGGCAGTCAGAACCCAACTCAGAAGAGACAAATACTAGCAATCTTACTGACCAATGTTAGCCAGGTGTTTATAACCTGGTTTATCTGTCATGCCTATCATGTCTAAAAAAAGAACACCATTATTCAGAATTTTAAGGCTTTAAAAATATTTCTTCCTTGAGTTTATGTAACTGTTGTCACAGATATTTTAACACTATTTATCCATACCAAACATATAACCCCACATTTCCTACTTCCTACCTGTCCTTGTTTGCTCAGTCTGTACTCAAAATTCAAGTAGTCAAAATGTTTCGTTTATATTTTAAAATGACAAACTTATTTCATCTTATGAAATGCTATGCCATTTAACAGTTGCAATGTATTTATTAGTAAGCAAAATTTTGTAATTAACAAAAAACTAGATCTTTTTGATGTTTTTCTGAGCAAATTTGTTTTCCCAAGTAGAAACGCTTTTATGTGGTGACTCTTCAGTCTTTTTTTAAGCACTTTAAGCATTTGTGTCCAACCACAGGGACTCAACCCCACTGGAAACTGATGGCTTCTCTGGTATTATACAAATGGTGTCCCAAGAATTATGTTAAATGTCTACACTTAAACAATAATGGAAAATGGTGACTGTCTTCTTAGTAGACACATAAGACTTTCATATGTTATCACCTCTAAGAGTCTTCTGTCTATGACTCTTACCAGATCCCCCTAGTTGTGCCAGGAGATACCAGTAAAGGCGAGTTCTCAATGCTAGCTCTGACAAAGAGAGTATATTAGGAAACTACATGAAGGGCCCACTTGCAAATTTGATTTGAAGCATCTTGCCAGTAAAGGAAAAACTAAAGTCACAATCCAAAAAACAAATATGAAGCAGGCCTGTGCAAAAACAATAGTCAAAAAATCCACAAGTCAGGAAAGCAGACAAAAAAAAAAAGTCAAAAGCCAAGCTATCCTAGCAGCAATGGCACGGCACAGGCAAGCTCTTACAGACCTCAATCATTCACAGCTGACGCAAGACCAACTTGATTATAAGCTGCAGCAGTGGCTCAGTTACCATGGCAGTGGGGCTGGAGTCTCATTAGGAGCTGTCTCTTAATGGTCAACACAGTGGCTCAGCAGGCAGCATGGTCACCTCACTCCTCCAGGATCTTGGGTTTGAATCTGTCCTTTGGTGCAATATGTGTTCCATTTTCATGTTCTCTCTACACAGATGTATGTTTATCCCAGGTTCTCTGGTTTCCCCCACAGTCAAAAAAATGCATGGTTCTGATAGACTGGCAACTCGTCCTTGGCCCTTCTTACTAAATGCGCAAGTGAGCAACTTGTGGTTAGTTGGCAAACCTGGCACCCAATTTAATGTGTAGCCTGCCTTGTGCCCTGTGCTGCCTGGGACAGCCTCCAGGGCCCCCCCGGTTTACCTGAGTCCAAGTTAAAAATAATGAATGAAAGGTCTTACTATTGAGGTCTCAGAAACTGAAGCGTTTAACTTTTATGGTGTTTTGCATTTCAAGTATGCGTCTTAAGAAATTCATAATCCCTTATAACATTGTACAGTTCTGTGAAAGTGAAATTTAATGTTGTAAGTTTTGGCAGGTTCTTGAGATGGCCAGTGCTAGAAATTATATTCAATTCATTTAATTTGTTTTCTGCGTCATATTACCATTTTCCAATATCATAGCAAGTGCACTCAATGTTAATGTTAATACTTTTATCCATGTATTTGAATTGATTATAAGGATGCAATGGAAAAGCCAGAAAACTGGGCCCATTTAAACAACAAAACCTGCTGCCTGTTACTGATACATTAAAAGGTCCATTATTTTGATCTTTGAACCTTGAAAATAAAATACAATTAAAAATGATGCAGCTTTGTTATTACTACATACTGGCTATTCCTATAGTTATTAGTATGGCCCTCTGCCAATCCATGACAGGTGATACAGTTCATTAGTTCACCGAGGTCATTTTTCTGACCTTTTCCACACGTTTCAGTAGCCAGTACATACAGATGTCTGACTCAGTAGTTACCTATGCTGCAAGCTTATTGCATGAGAATATCCTCTTGTCATCACATATGCTCCTCCCTTTCTGTAGTGATTTGTCATACTCTTCCACTCTCATGCACCATTGTACCACGTGAGCACCGAAACTGGACCTGAACCGTGTGCCAAAAGCACCCTTCCTGCCAAGTGTCTGCTATGCACGAGAGGTTCTTCACATCACATTGTTCATGCCTTTGCTCCCACACACAGCAACTGTTACTACCAGCAAAGAAAACCCCCAAACCTGGGCTTCATATCTCATTAAGCTTGGTACATAACATTACTGCAGTAGTTTGAATAGTTGTTTTTCTGTGGGGGAAAATGTTTTTTCTTTTTACGGGTGGAAATAGAACTTGATTTAAAAATATCAAGTTTTCTTTCACACTTTGAAAAATGGCACAGTAAGTCAATAATTTTAGTACCATCTTAACAGAGATCCAAGAATAAAATATTTTGATTAACCTATGGCCTACTTTGTATATTTTCTTTGCTACATTCATCCTAGCAAATTATTACAAAACAAGTTCAGGTTAGTCTAAATAGTCTGATGAGTGGGTCAAAATACTGCATTGCAGCTACGGTACTCCTTCATTACATGTGGAAACCTAGACTAAATTATGCACACCCAGACCAACTATAAGCCTAAATTAAAGTCATTCATGTCTAAAGCTTACATTTCCTAGTAGGACTAATAACGCCAAATCTAGCACATAAAAGTTAAACGTACATCGAAATGGTGGTGTAGTTGCAACAACTGAGCCATGATATGGGACTGAGTGGTGAGTGTTCAGACCTGCAGCATTGCAGTGAAAGGCTAATTTCTAACAGGCAGTGTTTTTCTGCTCAGATACCACAGGAAGCACGCAAATAAACACGCTCAGCGCATGGATTCCTTCTCTGGCTTCTCTGACGGCACAATCGGACTGTCAGCCATGACAGTCGTTGGGTGCAGTGGAAGAAGAAATGTAAGCACGGTCCGAGTTTCTTAAACATCATCACTCTGACCTTGACAGGCGACATGCGTGAGCACAGACAGACCCCAGCGGCCTGCGTAAGGGATACTGAAACAACTGCTATTGTGTAGCACACAAGCAAATGTTTAGATTTTATGCTTAGCCCTATGCTTAGATGCCTCATCATACCAGTGTTGCCATTATGGAGTGTATGGTATGATAGGACAAGGGGTGTTTTTCTGTTTTCACAGCAGGAACCAGTCTTAGGAAGTGTTTTGGAAATGTTTTGTTGTGAACAAAAAAAAAACAAAAACTAAAATTGTCCCCAAAGTACAATAACAAAAAGAAAGTCTCTTTTGGGTACAAATGAAAAATGTAGCTTTCAGGTCAGTTAGAGGATAAAAAATTGTGTTCTCCCATCTCTGGTTTAAAGATGGAGCAGGCCTTTAAGGTCTTTGTTTAATATTCTAAAATTTGATTGGTGTAAGCAAGACTCCGGCTAGGCTGATCCTCTCACAACTGACCTCAGTTGCAAATGCTTGGCGGAGTGACCTTTCTAACTGCCGTGCTCGTTGTTTGCATAAAATAATACAATATTTAATCTCTTATTAGTGTCTGCATGTTTTGTCGCACATCTCAAAGAAAATCAAATAGGTAAATCAAGGGCTGGGCACATTGTACATCATGGCTGTAACTATACATTTTGCTAATAGAGTTTTGAAAAAATGTCTGTTTTTACATAGTTATATAAAGTATGATGTGCATGAGGGTAAAGTCAACAGCACAGCATATGTGATATGAAAGTAGAACATAAGCCTGCAGGCCTTGTGGTGATGCACAATATTTCGGTGGATGGGAAAGCGGTGCGTCTGACCAGCCTGGCCACAGTTCACCCTGCCCACAAATGTTCCAAACAATGGAGTGGACTGGGTCAAAAGCTCCACCTCAATGAATGGGAGCCCCTCATAGAGAGGGACAACAGAGTTGTTTAGAAAAGCATTTAAACCACATCCCCACCACGCCAGTGTAACTAAAACACCATCTCCTACATCAGCAGTTTTGCCAGGCTTAAAATTATGATGCATATACAATTGAAAGGCTGCATGGCACACATGCAGAGATGTGGTGAAAATGTATTCAGGCAGCATTGTAATTATGTTATCAGTGTTACTTTGTTGCAAATGTAAACCAATTCAAATAAAGAGTAAAGAGGTTTGTTACACCATGGGATACCTGGAGCTGTTAAGATACAGTCCAATGGCACTGACTGGTCACTGTTAGGTGAAAAAAGTAAGATCAAAGCTGTTGGCCAAAAAACAGAAGACAGAGATTAGAAGTTTTGGGTTGTACTTTAGATAACCCAAATCATTCTCATTCCTGTGCTCAACCCTCTGTGAGGATCTTGTCCATGTGTTGGCTTTGACTTGAAACATCCAGTGTTGATGGCTGTGCACTCCTGCACTGATTTCTCAAGCAAGCCTGGATTTTCTCCAGAGTAAGTATTAAAAGGGCTATTGAGACAAAATTTTACATTGCCTCAGGTAGATTGTATGTGCTTTTGTGCGTTGTCCTCACTGTAATGCTGCCCAGACTGGATCCTAAGCAGCACAGAAAAACGAAGGGTGATTCACTCATTCCTGTTTCGTAGTGGGAGAGCACGACCAGGGCTTACAGAAAACAGCTTTCCCGTCCATTTGTCAACAATAATGGGCTCCAAATGACCCAGTGTAGTGCAAGGAAGTAATTCAGATGTTTTGTGTGGTCTGTTGTGTTTTTTTTTTCAGAGACACAATGAAAAACACATGCATGACCTACACTTAATTCTCTTCAAATGTAAGTTATTTATCTATTTATTTTCTTCATTATGGTTCAAGATGATCTTATGGCTCTGGTAAAAAATATGTGTAGTAAATTCTGCATGTAGGTCATCTCAGACCCAAATGCATGTTTGTCACCATGTCTGCATTTTTGAAGTCTAGGCTCGTGCTTTAAAGAATGTCCTTATTTAATAATTTTGATCAAATATTACACTCTGTAATGTCAAGTGTGTGTAGCTACACTACGTGTGGCTTCTAACTGCAGTTATCTTTTCACCTATGTTCTACTCCAGAATGAGGATATTTTGAGATTTATGGACAGTGTTCCCAAGATGAAAGGAGCTCCGATATCAGTGCTTTTTATATGGGGACCTGCTACAGTGTCAGGAGTAGAATGCACCTCATGTTAGTCCTGATGTTACTCTATCCTTTGCGGGCAGAAGTTGTGCCCCCTTTCTGCTGGTTGTGTATGGCATATAAACGGTTAATAGATTACCTGCAACTGAACTCAGCCTAAACACACGGATACACTGGCTTGAATCTCATGCATGGATATTTCCTAGGAAGGGCTTGCACCAAGAACATATCAGTTTTCTAGTTGTGTGTTTGCCTAAAACTTGAAAAGATGTGCAAGGTGAAGGCAACAGTGGTCCAGTCCCCGTGGTAACTGAAACACTCAGAGCTGTGACCCCCAAACTGGGAGACTGGCTCCATCAGATCCCAGGAACAACATCTGGGATGTCTGTCCAGAAGGGTGCAGTCCTAGGAACAGCTAAGATAATATGCAGGACCCTCAAACTCCCAGGACCTGAGCTTGAAGGAGAAAAGATCGTCTACAGGGATCTTGAGGTAATTATA
>JABJVR010007527.1:0-11436 GCA_025773905.1 Chitala chitala | reverse complement strand
AAATATATATATATATATAAAATGGGTTAATAAGGATCAATGATCCTTGATATGATCCAATGATCCAAAATACCCTTCAGATATATATATACACCAGACTGTTTGCATGTAATGAGAATGCATGTAAAATTCATTTTTCTGAAATCACATTTTTTTCTTGACTTTTCTCGAATGTTTAATAGCTATTGTATGTATACAATATGAAGCCTTTAACTGATCCTCTCGGATGGTATTCTTTAATTATAACAGATGAGCAGAGTAATTTTATCATTTAGAGGTGTAATTCTCAACAACGTTCCTCATTTCACATCCCCCTATTACTAGCTCATTCACGGTATTATTACCAGAAAATAATCTAAAAATCTGTCTCAATTTCATTCCTTTTCAGTATTTTTTATCTGAGAAGCTGAAATCCAATGTTTACAAATATTCATTCACTGTATGACTGACCCTTTAGTTGTTTTTTGTTTGTTTTGAAAGGCTGCTTTAGCCTCTAGATCATCACATCTCTACCAGCAGAATAATATATCACACACACACTTATCTTCAAGGTTGAGGTCAGAGGACCAAAGGACAAAAGTAACTTCATGTTTTTTTTAATAACAATTGACTTCACGCTTGTTAGTATATTACAGAGTCACCTCTGTTTACTCGCTTGATGAACAATTGTTTGTTTCACTGCTCTTGTAACAAACACTCATATAATATCACTCCCCCAAGTGAACTGTTCTGCCATTATGTCTGGTAGGTCTTCCTCCTGCTCTGCCATAATGTCTGGTACATCCACCTCCTGCTCTGCCATCATGTCTGGTACATTCACCTCCTGCTCTGCCATTATTTCTGGTAAGCCCTCCTTCTGTTCTACCATTATGTCTGGTATGCCCACCTCCTGCTTTGCCATTTTGTCTGGTAGGCCCACCTCCTGCTTTGCCATTATTTCTGGTAGGCCCACCTTCTGTTCTGCCATTACATCTACTAGGTTCTTCTCATTTTCTGCCATTATGTCTGGTAGGCCCACCTCCTGTTCTGCCATTATGTCTGGTAGGCCCACCTTCTGTTCTGCCATTATGCCTGGTAAGCCCACCTCCTGTTTTGCCGTTATGTCTGGTAGGGCTACTTCCTGTTCTGCCATTATGTCTGGTAGGCCCACCTTCTGTTCTGCCATTATGTCTACCCCCACATCAGCTTCATAATCAGTACAAATATTAAGTGGCAGCTGAGGGTGGAGTGGGTGGTTAAACAATTACCCAAAAAATCAACCTGCCAACACAATGTGACCAGAAAGTCAGCATATGAATATGGTACATATCAGTCCGATAAACAGACACAGAATAACTAACAATGGTTCTGACAAAATCTGTAAGGCAGTGCACTCGTTCTGCACAAAGAGCTGCACTCCTGTCTTCTCCTACCACTGTCACATTGCCTGTGCAGGGTTAATTGTCAAAGGCAAAAACTTGTGCTTCTATCTGTCAGACTCGCAGAATTAATTCACAGTCAGACAGCTGTGCAAATTCAAGTTCATATGTTGTTTCATACTAGAGATGATTTTTTAATTCAAATTTATTTAGTATAAAACAAGATGATGCCCTTTGGTTGTGCCACTTTCATTTTCCATTTAAATTAGACCTGTAACAGTGTAAAAGTAGGCTAGGTCTTCCCTTTAAGGGAAGGACATTGAGACAATAATACCACTAACAGGCTGAACTTATTCTGTGTCACTCTGCCACTGTCTGACTGAGTGCTGCACGTCCCTTTAACCAGGATCACACCAACTGTATTTACTCGTCGAGTTCAATCTGAAAAGCAAACGAGCTAAAACGAGTGAGTGGAAAACTCAATGTATTACTCAACAGGCACATGCTACAACTTCTAAATGAACAAACAACCTAACGTGCATGTCTTTGAGCTGTGGGAAGAAAGCGGAGAACCCAGAGAGAGCCCAAGAATGAGGAGAACATGCAAATCCACACACAGACCTGAGGCGGAAATCAAGCCCCAGGCCCGGAGGAGGGAGGCAACAGCACTAACCATCACGCCATGTTGCCCTGTTGCACAGTATAAAGCAAAACACAATTAATTTTTGTTTAAATTTTTGCTAAACTAAGTGTATGCAATACAGAGTGTTCTAACCAAAACCTGACTCAGAAAACAGAAAAACATTAACATCAACATAACCTAAAGGATTTTGTATCAATACGAATGGTGGTGTCACATGCATGATTGTGATTGGCTGCTCCAGGTCCTTCACTGGTCAAAAACAAGGAGTTCAGTTCAATTAACAGCTCTAAATTGTGTCCTGTGTATGAGTGCCCTGCAGTGGGCTAGAGCACCATCTGTGATGCACCCTGAGAGCACTGTCTGTGCTGCACCCTGAGAGCACCGTCTGTGCTGCACCCTGAGAGCACCGTCTGTGATGCACTCTGAGAGCACCGTCTGTGCTGCACCCTGAGAGCACCGTCTGTGATGCACTCTGAGAGCACCGTCTGTGATGCACTCTGAGAGCACCGTCTGTGCTGCACCCTGAGAGCACCGTCTGTGCTGCACCCTGAGAGCACCGTCTGTGATGCACTCTAAGAGCACCGTCTGTGCTGCACCCTGAGAGCACCGTCCGCTCTAGGCTGTCTGTGTCCCTGCCCAGGTAAAGCAGTTTGCAAACCTCTGTGAGCTTCAGTGGAAAGACTGGCAGAAATTACAACAGATTACTATCCACTTCTCCTTCTGTCATGCTCTCCCATCTACATCCCCAAGGAAGACAAACAGTGGCGTATTCTACACTGTTCCAGATGGCAGCCTTTTGTTTTTCCCACGTCATCACTGGCATGCATCGAATCTGACCATAAAACTTTGTATCACATTTCCTTAAAACGCTTTATTCCAAGAGCCATGTGGAGACGCGTTTCTCCACTTTATAGGTTGCTTATTCTGACACACGGGCAGGTCTTTAAGATGCCCATGAACAATCTACTCAAGTACCTACTTTAGAAGAACTAGTGCAAGTTGTGGTTGGGAAGTACAGTGAGCTATACCATAATTCACAGTCATCCACTGACATTTCTTTTATTATCTTTCCGACATATAAATTTCGTAATGGAGATCCCTGATCACTGTGTGAAAAACCCAGGAGCTCAGTTTGCCTGGTAAATGTCAACATAGGAGGCATGTCAAGGAAAGGACTTCATGACATAAACGAGAATGCAACACTCACATTCCCAGACATTTTCCTGTAATGGGTTACAGCGTTCCTTCCTATTGGGTTGCACTTTATTCTGCCTTCTCATTATTAATGCCCGTAGCAGTAGATGGTACAAAAACAACCAGTAACCTTATCTCTATGACCCACCCTCTGATCTATCTGACACTGCAATCACATCGAGCTGTTGCCTCCCCTCCATGTTTACACACAAATACACGTACACACATACACACGCGCGCGCGCACACACCTATGCAGCATGTATTAATTTGTAGACAAAGCCCAAATCAGCCTGTTTAGCCTTCTTCCCGACAGACCTGTGGTGGGACTGTTAGCACAATTCCCAGCATATTAATGAGAAATACATGAGAAATTGAGAGGAGCCTTACTAGCAGAATGTTACCATAGAAACCCACACCCCAGTAACCAAGGCCCACACCCCAGATGGTGAGTCTGTGCCCATCCTTGCTGAACGAAGGGTGAATGAAGAAAATCTTACTGAACGTCCTGGAGCTGACGCATCCCATGGTTTCCTACAAAGGGCCCAAGCAGCAGTGAGAATGCGCCATTCCGCCACTGTACATTCTGTGTGTGAGCGTGTGCTCCCCCTCACTGCCTGTCTGCTACTCTTTTTCTCTTTTCTCCCCGCTCTGTGCATGAGCTCTCCACCAGTCACCGTGTGTTTCGCTCTCCCTCCTTCTCTCTCTCCCTCTCCCTCTCTCTCTCTCTCTCTCTCTCTCTCTCTTCCACTCCTCTCTCTCCCTCTCTTCCACTCCTCTCCCACTCTCTCTCCTCTCCCTCTCATTCTATCTCTCTATCTCTCTCAGGCTTTTCCTCTCCTGTTCTGTATCCCTTTCTCATTTGCTCTCTTTTCCTGCATTTTCCTTGCACTTTGTCCGATTCTCCGACTAGCCGTGTTGCATGGTATGATCCCATCAATCACTGAATCTCAAGGACACTGCAAGGAGAGTCCTCCGATTCACAGCTGTAGTCATCATTCTTTACATATAGCACCTTTTTCAGTCGGCCAATTTTTCCTTATTACTACAGCCACAAATAATCAAGCAAACACAAGAAATTTATATTTTCCAATAAATGTATTTTTAATATAATTATATTCTATTCCATTCTGATTCGATCATTACTAGTATTAGTAGCTCAAAAATTACTAGTATTTACATCGCAACGCAGCACAGCAAAATTATGTGACATTATGTTCAAGTGATGCTGCGGTGTTTTCGCTCTGTCGACACACATACACAAATATATGTGAAGAATGACACTGACAGAACACATCTTTTTCATCCATCATCCGCCCCTGCTCCTGTGTAGCGGCATTCGCAGGGTGGAGTGCGCCTCCTGGTCAAAATGCATGGAGACGGAAGGGAGGGGGACGGGAGTTAGTCATTATTTGTCACAGAGACAGGGAGGGACAGGTGGGGGGTGGAATGGATAAGCCATAGGAGACTGAGGAGCGTTATGTCATGCAATGCAGAGGTGAGGGTGTTATTCTTAATGAGCATTCAGGGTGGGGGGGTGAGATGGAGAGTGTGTAGGAGGAGTGTTTTGAGCAGCGAGCACTCGAAACCCTGCCTGTTTGCCCGTACAGCACTTTAACTCCTACACACGACGATGCGGACATCTGTGTGGGGACCTCTGGAAGCCTGTGGCTGTTTAAATTTATTACATGGATTTAAAGACATAAAAACACAGACGATGCAAAATTGAGGCTACACCTATTACTACAAACTGTGTATCCGTTAAACCTCACCACCCTACACTCCTAGCACAAATATCAGCAGGTGAATCACAGCATGTAAAGAATCCATGTGTTTATTACATCACAGTTTTATTTCAATAAAAAAAGTCAGCTCAGAACAAAGCCACGTGTTCTGTAGTTATACACATATATCTAACTCGATGAACTCCACAGATCATCAACCCAATAATGAAAAAATGTATTTATACAGCACCTTTCATACACTCAAGGACCCTCAAGGACATACAATCCAATACAGAAAGAAATGAAACATTCATGCAGTAAAAGCATACAAACAGCAAGAAGTAAAACAAAGGCAGCTGTACACACTGCATGACACATCGTAATGTTTTTTAAATAGAGGTGTCTTTAACTGGGGCTTGAAAGTTGTAACAGACTGTATGTCTCAGAAACTGTATGGAGGTGTTTCAGCTGCAATGCTAACCCAATACGTCACTGACTTGCAACTTGACAAGAACCTTTTGTTGACTTGTGTGTACATAAGTTAAGAAAATTGTTGAAAATTTCTACAAGGAAATATGCAATACCTTTGTTGTTCTAGAAGACATTTCCTTCAGCAGTCTTAGTTGTAGACCATTAAAATTAATATATTGAGTTACTCTGGGATACCTGGAACATCTGAAACTGATCAGTACATGATTTTGCCTGTGACTACTGTACCATGTTCCCAAAATAAAAAAGCCGTGGTAATTGGAATACATTTCTACCTTAAAAACCTTAAATTAGTGCAGAGACCTGGTGTCAGTTATATTGTTCACATATTTAACGTATTTAAATGAAAAAGCAAAGAATAAAATTGCTTCCATTTTCTTGACAGCCTTGACATTCAGTTGGGCGTAGCGACTGGTTGGGTTCAGCAGTGCATGAAACATAGCAGAGATAAGGATCTGGATATAAATAAAGGTTTTACAATGTTTGCTTCACACTCACAGCTGGGTTTCTGGAAGCTAAGGTGAAATTGGACAACAGCGATAATTTGAGGTGTGCAGGTGCATTGAGGTTTTAAAGTAGCATTAAACTGCAATATTATTTAGATCTTGTACAACTGAAACCTGCTAGTTTGCTTTATAATCAAAACTTTTTAATATTCAGCTTCAGCAGTTGAGGGCCCATCAATAAGGTGATGGCCGTCAACGCCATATTATTCAGCCATGCTTTCTTCTGAATTAATGTATGTGTGAACTTTGGACTTCTGCAAGGCCCCTTGCTTCCTTTCTTCCTTCCTTCAGGGTAATTTATAGCAGGCAATAATGGTGAAAGTTGGCGTCTGTAGATGAGTTCCTTGTTGAGCACTTTACAGCTAGTGTTATGCCGTACAAGGTCTGCTCCAGTCTTGCTTTTGTAATGTGGGTAAAGGTGTCCAGGGCATTCAGTGTAGTTTCTCTTATGGCTTTGACATTTGAACTAGGCCATAATGTCTAAACAGGCTGTTTATTTAAGTTTTAAGTCACACTTGGTGACAAAAAGCGTTACATGTCCACAAATGTCCAAAAATGGGTAAACTATTGACATGAGTCCTTCAGGACTCTGAAAGTAATATGACCGTACTGGACAGAGAAGTGTGAGATCTTGCTTCAACCACATTAATTCAAAACTCTGTTGATTCAAACAAACAACTGAGAAGGCAGATCCTCTTTGCAGAATAGAATCGTTTATTTATCCAGGCAACCAAAGTACAGAACGACATCTAAAACATAGAGCCAATGAAACAAGGAGTAGGTCAGGAAGTGGTCAATCCTAAACAGAGAAGCAGCTAGATGAAACAAAAGGGGAGTAAGTGGGAAGGGTATTTCAGAGAACATGAAGGGAACTAGATACACAGGATGGGTGGGACTGCTCAGTACACTTCATAACACGTAATACTTCACAAGCGGCATGTTTCTGTTTTGGCTTTCTTAAATCCTTGATTATGAATGGCTGGCAGCTGCTGATGGTGGGGGAGAAAGCCTCCTCTTATGCTTCCATCTTTGCTTCTTCTTGAGCTATTTGATAATTTGATACTACTTTGTTTTCCTGAGACCTTGGTCCTGCTGACTGTCAGTTGTTACTTGTGGTTGTATACAGCATCTCCTGGTTCTCTAAGGCATCATTTTGTCATCTCTAATGTCAGGTTTGTGACTTGAGCTGCCATCCAGTCTGGAAAGGTGAAAACTGTGCTAGCTATCAGTTGGTCCTCTTATCAGACTGGATTAGATGGTGAGCCTTCTGGTTATGAAGTTTAAAAATTGGAATTTGACTAAAAATGGCAGCCTGGTTTGAATTTCGAGCTGATTAACATTCCACATGTACCATTTGTAACACTTATATTTGTAACACTTAGGCGTACATGTTCCAGTGTGATTGAACACATGGCCATTTCCATGGTGACGCCAAGACTGAGGAAAGCAAACTGCACATTGAAGCCTGGAGTATTACGGTCCTCCGTGACTAGGTACTCTTAGGTAGATTGGTAAGGGGATTGCTTCTGCTCCAACTCCTTCAGCAAGGACCCTGCCAATATTGTGATGGTGGTGTATTCTCCATCACAGAGCCACAGAGAAGGCTTCTGTATGTGTGTCTTGCAGCTACATTGTAACTAATGCACCTGAATGTTGGTGCGATACGAGCTCATTGTAACTGGAATACATTTGGTGTTTAGGCTGCAAACAGAACAAGCTGAATTTGTCATTGGCACTCTTGCTATTCTGTCTTTAGGCTCCCCTAAAAGGAATGGCAAAGAGGGTAATCATTTCAGCCCCTAGTGCTGATGCACCCAGTTGTTTGTTAAAGGTGTGGATCGTGAAAAGTATGAGAACTCCTTAAATGTAATCAGGCATATTTAAGGGAAACCTCACTGGCATTTTAAATGGCAGCTTGACTCGTGTGACCAGGTCACTGGCGTCAACATCATTTCCTGGAACTTCTATATCGCTTCATCCAGTTAAGGGTCACAGGGAAGCCTGGAGCCCACCCCAAAACACATAGGATGCAGGGCAGACCAACCCACCACAGGACACACACCAACCTAACCTGCATGTATTTGGACTGTGGGAGGAAACCAAAGAAAACCCACCAAGCACAGGGAGAATATGCAAACTCCATGCACACAGACCCAAGGTGGGACTTGAACCCTAGGCCTGGAGGTACAAGGCAACAGTGCCAACCACTACACAACTGCCGGTACAAGTGTAGCAAACAACTGTTTCCTCTTCAGTAATTACATCCTACACAACAAACAATCTTTCAGCAAAGGTGATCCATGACAACTTCCACAACATTGTGGGACTCATGGTGAGGCTTAAGTTCCACCAATATTATGGATGCTTGCTGAACTTCAGGACTGGAGGTAATGCCACCTGAAGAGGATTGGTACATATGAGTAAAATTGATTGGCTAATCATGAGACTTTCAAAATCTGGATATTTTGTGTGCGTGTGTGCCGGTGTGTGGAATATTGGAGAGGTTAATGAATGCACTCATGGGTGCTGCTATCTGCTGCTGTAGAGCACAGTGCATATAATCACTGCCAACCCAAAGACTGTAGATGGGCCTTTCGGCAAGCTGTGGCAAGATGCTCGTTATGCCAGCCAGAGCATCATCCCTGCACCCACTGGTGCTGCCAATGCCATAGGCAAGGACATTCCTGAACTAAACGGGTAGGTACAAAAATAGAATTAGTGGCATGATGAATGGGCCATCTTAAAATATTCAAGTTTAGGTGCTGGTGCGAAATCTTCTGCATAGCCGATGATCTTATAGCAAGCTGACAAGAATGGCATTTTGTTTCCCCAATCCAAATGTATCCGTGGTTGTTTTGACTGTTCATTTGGAGAAAATCGTAAGTTTGTTGTCTAAGAGGGGAGGATTTGGTCCCGAGAAAACAGGGATTTCTTAATCTACTCTCTAGGCCAAGTATAATGAGATCAAGAAGGTGGACAAGGTTACTGCTGAGGGACTACTAATGGGCATTTTGGCATATACTGAGGATCAGGTGAGCCATTTAACTAGTGCTAAAGGGTATTCTGGGATATGCTGAGGATCAGGTGAGTCATTTGGATGCTTTTCTTAACAACAAGCCTCACAAAATTGCTGAAGGCGTCCACTATATTGTCTGCATTTGTTTGGACATGCAACTGCTCAATTGGTACACCTTGTCCAGAGAAGTCATTTTGAGGTGAAATCTTAATTGCCTTGCCAACTTTCAATGAAGTATTGAGAGTGGATCTATAACGTGCAGTGGCAAATGAAGGATGCACTGACACACTTGACAGCTCCATTCAATTACATCAACTTACTGAATCAACTCGCTGTATTTCTTCTCTTTAAATGTCCTGACAATTTTTGGACATTGAACTCAAGTGTATAAGTTTTCAATTTGTCAATTGTCATAACTGCTTGTGAGTGCTGTCAGGGTAGTCAATGTTAATTGAACTCGTGACTGTAAGTTATAAATTGAAAAAAGGATGAAAAGGAGGAAAGGTAACCAGCATGCCTTGAGGCATTAACGGGATGCGAAAAATTTTTATTTACAATTTTGTTGTTAGTGTTAAATGCAATTAATGTATCTTTTAGTTTAGTCCTTTCCTAAGTGTGTAATTATGTTCCATGCCGTGGGCATGTATGTTACTAATGCACATTAGCTGGATGCCGTCAGTGTGGAGATTGTTCACTACTGTTGATACACTTTGAGGTATGAGTCTTGGAGTTTGTAGCACTGTTATGACTAAAGAGCAGTTGTGTTAATTATTTCAGTTGTTACTCGGCGAGGTGGAGCCCTGGGCTACTGGAGTGAGACAGGGGTGCCCTCTCTCCTCGCTCCTATATGTACTCTGTATAGAGCCGCTGGTGGCTGCCATCAGGGACCATCCTGGAATAGGTGACTTGCTCTTGCTGGGGGGTTAAATGGTGAAACTGGCCCATGTAGACGACGCCACGTTGTTGTACTCGGACTGGTCGCTCAGCCACACCTTGGACTTGGTTCAGGTGTTCGGATTAGACTTCCAAGCTGCAACAAACCTCAGCAAGTCATTGGTTAGGTACTTTGGCAGCTGGAAGGGATGTGGCTGGAGGTCTTACCCTGGAGAAGGGTCCCTTAAAGGTACTGGGGGTCTACTTCTTAGCAAGCGGTGCTGCCTGAGTAAACTGGGGAAAACGTTTAGCCGTTGTCATGCGCTAGATGTGGCTATGGAAGGCCAGGTCCCTGTCCTTCCCTGGCTACATGCTAGCCCTTAAAGTAGACATTCTTCCTAGTTTTCTTCTACCTTGTCCACATTTACCCTATGCCCTGCAACATGTTACGTGGCCTGACCAGAGACGTGTTCGATCTCATCTGGGTGGGCAGGTACGGGGACATAAGTAGAGAAGTGATGTATCTAAGCAAGGACAAAAGGGGAAGGGATATTCCTGACTACCCTTTTAAATTAGACTGCCTGTTCTTCTTCCAGCTTTGTGAGTGTAGGAAAAATAAATTAAAATTAGGTTATGTGGAGTAGCTGTTTCTATTGGGATTGAATTACAACAAAGTTTGGTCAAATTTGGGTTCTCAGTAGAAATGAATGAATTACAAGCGTATGCTACTAGTAAATTCTATTTAAATTAAATTAAAACTAATTTACCTGATCTAAAAAAAGTAAGGTTAACTTCAGCTTTTGTTTAAGTAATTAATTTATTTAGTTGAGGCTTTTATCCAATGCAACTTATAACATTCCACATACCAGTACCAAAAGTGTATATACATGTACTGAACTTTTGGTACGGATATGTCAGTACTTAGCTGTTTGCATTACCTTCTGGTGCAGTAGCAGTACCAAAATACCAGACCAACCGTGGTACTCGTTTGGTACTTCAGTGTACAGTAGTGCGACCTCCAAACTTGTTTAATGCCAGTTGGTTATGTAAATACTGTACAGCCGTCCTCTTTAAAAAGTGTCATTATAGACTCAGGAATCAAGTAAAAATAATATAATAATGGATGTGTGGAGAAATTAAGAAACTCGAAACATCTTTCAGCTCCAGCTGTGAGGGGGTTGCCACAGCAGATCAGCTGGTTTCTGGTTAACAGTCCCACACTGACTTTTCACACGTTTTTAGGCTAGATGCCCTTCCTGTTACAGCCCTGCTGTATCGTCCAGGCTGGGGACCTCAGAGTCACCGCGCCATGACCTGGTCAAAGTATAATTAATAATTTAACCCAGAGGGGTCGTGTGTCTTCGTATATACATGTCTTAACAACGGTTTCTAAGTAGAGGCGTATATATTAAAGGCACTTGTGATTTACATTGTTAAAAATACAGGTGTTCTTAATCCTATTCAGCTAATGAAAAGCAGATTAAAGCAATAAAAACATACACTATATTGCCAAAAGTATTGGGACACCTGCCTTTACACACACATGAACTTTAATGACATCCCAGTCTTAGTCCATAGTATTCAGTACTGAGTTGGCCCACCCTTTGCAGCTGTAACAGTGTCAACTCTTCTGG
>JABJVR010007525.1:0-11440 GCA_025773905.1 Chitala chitala | reverse complement strand
ACACACACACACACACACACACACACACACACACACACACACACACACACACACACACACACACACACGTAAGCACACACCCATGCCTGCACACAGCGTTGAGATAGACTTTAACTCACGACAGGAGGGAGAGGTACAGAAGAACATTGTGAGACAGTCTTCTGAACATCATGACTAAATATAGGCATCTTAAATCAGACATCTGTCTCTGACTTTAATACAACCAATAAATAAATAAATAAACATGAAATGGACACTTATTTTCCAAGTTCACATTCTGAGAGTAATTCTCTTGTCTTAATAACATGCACTTCTTTCTGAATGCCTCCTGTCAGCTGATGTCTCCGCTCTGTTAAAATGGCATTCCTATGTTGTGACATTTACATTAAAAGAGATGTTATTTCTCTCGCCAGCTTTTTACCCAACATGAATAGTCTACTTGATGCCTAAGTGGCCATTGGAGCATCACAGAAAGAAGGCTGTTGATTACGAAACAACATTGTCAGGATAATGTTGAGAAAATATCTTACCCATACTAACGACAAGACGCAATTAAAATGTGTGGAATTATGGATTAATCCATGCGTTTGTCCTCTGTGCATCAATGCTGACCTGAGATTAAAAAAAAATTATATTTGTTCCCTTGTTTTTGTAAAAATAACATTTTTGTAAAACCGTATGGAAAATGCATGCATACACTATACGTTTTTTTTTCCAGATGCAAACCTTTTCTGCAGACCAAAGACTATTCTTAAAATTAGCTCCCCAATGTAGTGTTCATTAAGTGTGAGCTATGCTCATAAGCAGAAGAGTGTGAACTGCAGTGCAATGTCCCCTCACAGATCTATCCACCAAAAAGAATACATTATACTGGTGGCAATACTGACATTTCGAGAGGTGCCATTTAGACTTGCCAATATAGTAGTAATTTTTAAATGATTGTTTTTATGCTTGCTGTGGCCATGTTAACCCACATTGAGATGGTGTCTGAGAATATAAAAATTCTAGTTGCTGTAATAAATGTGCTTTTATAGCACATCTGGTGTCTTTCATGTGCACTAGAGCAAGTCAATGAAGAGAAATAGAGAATTGAAGGCATGCTGAGATTAGATTTGGGGTGCTAACTAGATCCCTGTATGACAATGCCAGAACAGAACATCTTCCACATTTAGACAGCAGCGTTTTCATCAATAGGTGAATTCTGAACTATCCCTGGTGGCGAAGGTTTCTGCTGATGTTTTAATGACAGGGAAATGTGTGAAAGAGCCAATTTCTGGGATGTTCCTACTGCTCGCTCTGATTGAAATGACTATGCAGCGAGATCTGTCTGCGCCACAGACACAGAACCTGATGGCATAGACAACAGCAGGGCGTTGTTTTACACAATGCCTTCGTTACCAGCGCTGACTTTCCTGAGTAACAAAGAAAGTTAACAAAGTTGTCAATGAAAATGGAGGCACTTCAACACAAAAATCTCAAGTGATGAGGGAAGATATAGTCACGCGGGCAGCCGAAACATGACCATATGCTTACTGATCTTCGCTCATCATGGCCTCCTGACTCGTCTTCCACTCTGCATGTGACGTAGTCATCAGGAGTGATGGGAGCAATTTGAAGATTGGGGGGGCAAGTTAAAAACCTCCAACTGGGAGGGTGCTATCGGATATTTTCCAAATTGCAGAGGGAGGGGGCACTGTTGAACATCTTTGTGTTTGTGTATAACTGTTATGTTATGTTTGTTTAATCTGGAGCCCCATATGTACATCTTGTATAACATCTTGTTATACTTAATAGGTTAAGCTGTTTAACATTGGTATACTTGCGTTATGTAATTGTATTGAGTAACTAATGGAAAAAAATTGTTGTGGTCTGGAAGCTTTTTGAACGTTCACATTTGTAATGTTGCGGACTAGGTGTGGGACATCAAAATGAGTGTGTGTGTGTGTGTGTGTGTGTGTGTGTGTGTGGGGGGGGGGCAATACTACCCCATCCAAACTGCCCCCTGTGCCACTGCCACTGAATAAAAATGATGGGATCTGTCATATAAAGAAAAAAACCTCAGGAAGGTTGTCAGACTAGATCATCCACATCCTAGTTAGGAACGAACATGACTAGCACCATGTGCATTGGTAAAGGTGCTGACTCCACCTGTTTACAGCCATGTTGCAGGACAGTAATGACACTGACTGACACACTGTAGTTGCCCCACACACGATGTTAATAACCATAAGTCCTTCTATTTATAGCCCCCACACAGGAACATAATTATGCTGACTCTTTACTGTGAACACAACTTTTACTACACGTTTTTTTAGTTTGTCACCATACATATAATACATTCAGTCCTTTAGATGATTGCTAATGATTGTAATATTAAATAGGACATCTTTAGTTTATTTCCTACAACATGATGTTAATGATTTTGAGTCCCTCAGGTTATTATTAGAGGGCATCACAAGTTTGGCACCGATTCCTTCCATTCATTATCACTACACGTCATGATAACGATGTTGACCCCTGCAAATTTGCTGTCACAGACACTGAATTCTCCATTCTACTTTTTATTAGTTAATTAATTATCATTTATTTATTTGGGGTCATGATGCTAAGTTACGTGACCCTTTAAGCTCATAAAAATGCAATTCTTACGATACAAACTTTGTCGTTGTGCATGACGTGGAGTCGGTTTATCCACACAACGTGTAACGGTAATGGCACTGTGTCAGTCTGTCACTATGCATCGTGTTAATGGTGCTGAGTCATGCAGTTCTTTTTTCTCCACTGCACGTGTTGTTAACAGTGCTGAATTTGAGCACAAAATCCTTTAGACTAGAAGTTCACGATGCAATTTTGGGTAGGCTTTAGTGCCGTCTTGTTTTTTACCATTGCAGTGTTTTTCTGAAACAAAAGGGCAAATTGGTTCAATTACCACAATTTTAAGTTTAATCAAGTGCTTAAATACTCAGCCAGACAGAAAACCCATTGTAGCCCAGCATGACTGTGGTCAAGAATTGCTCCTTTAGGTGATTATAGCCAAACATGATGTTAAGGGGGAATTTTTATGTCCCAGACAAACACAGAACAGGGATGCTCTTCACAGAAAATGACACCTTTCAGCAGACCACTTCTCTCCTTTCTCTAAGTGGAGGTGCTCCTGATGGCTGTCATACAGTTGCTGCTCTCATTACAAATTACAGTTATTGTGCAAATCTCCATGTATAGACAGTCCCTCCACAGCAATTACACACCTTTATCAGACCAAAGCTGCCACTGGTGGCGTTATACACACTCTCTGATTATATGAGTTGCAGGTTGAAATGTGAGACTTCATTATTGTTATTTTTTTAAGTTATAATAGTAACAAGTACAAGATCAGATGCAGATGATGAAAAGAGAGACAGACAGAAACGTTTCTTGCATGCGTCTGAGCTCTTTCGTTAGGCGAACAGACTTTGAGTCTGTTCGCTTATGAGTTCACAGTTTTCACTTACAAGTTTGGAATAATGTCGTAGTTTAGAAGATCAAAATCTAATGACCCACTGTGCTTTGTTTCTATGCGCCATTTCCTTATCTGAATTTAGGCAGGGTGTGCTCCTAGGAGCATGGCTTTTTGAGCATGCCAGAGCATTTGTGGCCAGTGTTAATGATGCACCCGATGACCAAACTCTGGCTTGGTGTCACATTGGCTGTGTTGGTCCCAGGAGCAGTTTGCAATGAATGACTCAGTGAACCCGACCAGCGGGAATTTCTTTAACAAGGAACATTCAGCAACAGGAAGAGCTCCTCTTCACACAACCTTTTCCAGACCATTAAAGCTGCCCTATTCTTATTTTCCTGTGACTCTCCTTCTGAGCGGCTCCCGGAATATGCAGACAATGTGACAGTCCTGTGTTTTGCTTCTTCCTGCGAACGTCCGCTGCCTGGTTTGGCTAGCAGAGGCTCGTAAGCTGGTTGACACTTGCGAAGGACTGTCAGGAAGCAAGCTGGTTGTTACCGCTAACAATGGAAGCCTGATGTGAATGTCTGTTGTTATCTCTGGTGAATCTTGCAGTGTTGGGGGTTAGTGTATTTATGATGAAATTATACTTGTTTGGGAAAGGTCAGTTTTCTTTCTGCCATTGCATACTGGTGAGCTGTAGGGCCCTGAAGGCTATCCTACACTACAAAAAAATGTCCTCACCTTCATGATCTGCTTCATTAGATGTATGCAAGTTTTCCATTCCAAGAGAAGAGACAAGAGGGACGTCTTCATATACAGTGCTCACAGAGATTCCCTTCATGTTAGCTTCTTTTTGTTTTTAGATTGCTTCTCTCACAAAGGAAAAGGAGGGATTGTTTTTTGCTGTAGTTTTTGAAAGACAGAGAGACACACATGCACATGCAATCACACACTCACTGCTTTAAAGCTCCACACACACGCTCTCGTGTGCATTTACAGTGAGACACTCCCACACAGATGTGTTATTCTGCTCACCCCCATGCATTATGAACACATACAGCAAATGGTGTTATTTATGGCCGTCAGACCACGGTAAGACATGGCCTGAGAGGGAGCCACTCCGACGGGAGCTTTATGCCCAGTCTGCTTGTCACTGCTGCCGGGGATTCTCCATCCTGCACACCATTGGCATGCATCAATAAATCACGCCTCTCTTTCTCCTGCTTCAAATATACATGTGTCTACAGCAGCTCAAGGGAGTGTGAAAGCAGCCCTGTTAGCGGCAGGAGCTAGCAGAATGCTAAAGCAGAGCACAGCATGGCCCCCTCCATAAGCCTCCGCTCCCCTGTTCTCTATCCAGCTGCTCCTCCAACAGCATGGTTGGACTGCACACAAACGCAATGCAAGAGACCGTGCCTTGGGGATCTCGTCACTCTCGCATTTACATCCTTGTAAATGCATTTATTTGTCAAATTGAACACAGTAAATTATGTTTATCTAATAATTTGGTTTGCTGTATTTGAATATTAACGTGTTGCAGAAATTCATTCTGCCTCGGTGATCTCTATAATCACTTCTACCTGAATAGTACCATTATGGATCACTTCTAAAAGGAACACAGAAGGAGAAGTCCGGGGGCTGCTTTTGGATATGTAGAGGCCTGTCATGGATGGATCACAGCCAGGCTTGTACCAGGGCACAATTTTGAAGGTGGGGGGAGGGTTGACTATAAATCTAAAATATTAATAAGACATCAAAACTACACAGCAATTATTAATGCTACACAGTTTTAAGATGGGGTTGACAGCATACATTCAGAAATCTATGTCAAATCAGACTGATGTTGTCACTGGAGACAGGCACACAATATTAATCCAGGTAGTATCAGTGATTGCCACTTGACTGCCAGGTAAGACTAGGCTTTATCTTTCAGTTAGTACTTAACCTAGACTCATGTACATTCATATAAATTGATATGCTGGTGGTGATAACAGAATTGCCAGGACATACATACAGAACTCAACCACATCCCCATCAATATGATAGATCTATATTGCATAGAACAATCAGAAGTCACATTTAAAGAGCATTTTTACCTTTTACCTTTGGTTCTTCTTGTTTTGTTCTACGGCCATGCTGATTCCCGTTCCTGCTCGAACCCCTTCTCCATTCCCTCATACTGTATTCGCCTGGTGTGGTCTTCATCACAGATGGTTTTGGAACTTTGCCTGGCTTTTTGACTTTTGGATCATGGATTTTCAGATTTGGTTGCCTCCAGCAAAATCCTCTGCACCTGAATCCTCCCTCTCTAGTGTTCTGTTACAACACAGTTAATTTGTAAAATAAAAAAAAAAAATTTGAAATTAGTTCATGTGGAAACATTGGCAACTGCCATTTGGATTTTTTTTCTTCTGCACAGCAGCAATAACATGCTTAAAGATAAAAGAAAATGTCCATTAAAATCCAGGCCTTGTAAGCAAACTTTCTAGAACATTCTTTTGTGCTCTTACACTTCGACCTTTAGTACAGCTGGATATTTGCTGAAGTCTTCAACTATGAAGGATAAGAGTTTAATGATAACAGCTGCTCTTCAACTCTGTCTCATTTGTGTTGCTCACCTACCCAACTGTGAGGAACAGCAAATAATTTTATTCCCTCAGGCAATCTTTGAATCTCTTCCCTCTTTTAGAATGCTCACACATTACTTTCAATGGTGCTGGCTGGTGCTTGAATTGCTTTATGTGCCCTTGTTTTTGTATAAAATGGAATACTTCTTGGCGAATGAATTTTATTAGGTTTATTTTTTATTATTGTAGTTGGGAAGTAGCAATGGATCACGGTTCTCCTCTCCCCCCCTTATTTATTCTGGAAACGGGTTTTAGAGAAGTGGGATCCTGTTGTCCTCTTCCCCTGGTTGGTATATGTGGCGTGAGATGAGGCACACGAGTCCAGGAGCCTTGCCTCCTGTCCTCTGACCCTGGGAGGTGCAGGCACTAATGGGGGCACCGGTTGGGTCTCCCAACATCTGCTGAAGAAAGCAAATTATCTCCAGTCAACAAAGGTTTGGTGGTCTCACCTTGCAATGCCAGGCACCACTGAGAGCCACACGCCGCATTTTATTTTTACACGCAGATATTTAAACCCTGACCACCTTTTGCCGAGTGCATCTGTCAGTTCATTTTGAAGTTTAATTTATTTTTCATGGAGCCAAATTGCACAGCTCCTGTGCGGAGCTTGGACTCCCTCCCTCTAATCCACTGAGAGGATGTGTAATAGCGGGTCATCCCACTTGCAGGAACACTGTCATCCGTCCCCTGCATCAAATCTCATTTAACAGCTGCTTCCTCTGTTGTCTTCATAGGTCAAGGCTGCTTTTATTGCTTAGCTCTCTGTGAACACAAAATCCACTTAGACTCCCGGAATGACACTGTGTTTACACTTATTTTGTCACATAAATCAAAAAACTAAAAACATCAGGCAGGGAGATCTTTTGAGATACACATTATAGGTGGAATGTTGAGAGGGTATCTTAAGGGCATTGTGAGGGTGTTGGGATGTTAAGCCCTTGGTTCTGAGTGATGTAATGACACATCACACATTTTGTGGTGCAAGCCATATGTGAGAACACTCACTCATGTCGCTGGAAGTGATCACAGGTGGCTCTTGGTAGAATGCCCTCAACCCAGCGGATCACTCTGTTATGTGAACCAATGGGACAAGGACCAGTGTTTATCATCATTCAGCAATTACCTTCTCAGTGACAGCTGGGACCAAAACGGCAAGTGCAAGAAAACAAAAAAAAAATTATTTATTTTTGTTTGTATTTAGGGTTCTCGGTGTGATGATTAATAATTAAAGACTTTTCCACCTTAATTAGTAATTAAAATGCAATTTGAGGAATTGTATTCTTGGAAATACTGGCACCAGCACCAATCTGTGGTTCTACTCCAGAAACACTGCAAACAAGTTATAGGGATTGGGTCAACTTTGAGCTTCTGCATCTAAACACACATTGAAGTGTAGAGAAACACTGTCATTGGTGATAAGCACTTGACTTCAGTGTTTTTCCCTTAGTGATGGAGAAACATTTTAGAAGACAACATAATACTCAGGATTTCACCACTGCCTTTGTCAGCACACATACGTTGTCACAACATTGTGCATAGGTATTTAGAATGGCTGGCGTTACATTGTTGCATTGATGGGAATTGCTAATGAAACGGTGCTCTCCCCACTAATGCACTATGTTTAGAAATGAAACACAATCATATTGCAAGTGTGATATTTAACCGTTGTTTTGCCTAATAAATGTGCTGACTGGGATGTACAGTTTGTAACAGCAGTTCAGTCAATGTAATATTAAATAGTGTAATGTTGACCTTTTGTGTCCATTATATTGGTACGTTTTACTCTCAAGTATTAGTAGAACTGTGAAATATTTCATTATTCATGGGAATAAATGATACATAAAAATGCAGCTGATTTCTTTTTTGATTAATAAAAATGAGACAGAAAAATCACAGTGCAGACAGGAGATTATCTTACTAGAGGCTCAAAGCTTTTACCCATCTGGGTTAGCTGGATATCAGTTTTCCTGTCAAAATATAACTCTGCTTATACTTAATTTCAAAACGCTACTCTTTTAATGTGCCTCTTTATTGTAGTGCATTGGGACAACTACCCTTTAAAAGGGACTATATGAAAAATACATTGAAAGTGCATTATCAAAGTATGCCCTTATTTGGGATGCTATATGCCTAAAAATGATTTTGTTCTGGTCTTTTTCTTGCCATTGAGTAACATTTGTTAATCTGGTAATAATAAACTGATATTAATTAAATGATAACTGATTTATTGCACTGGTACACAAATTCCAGTCCCGGCTCTGAATTTGATATTTAAATGTCATTAGGCATTTTTGTGTTTGCTTTAATATCATCAGCTCAGCTGGCATTTCTGTTCCACATAGAGCCATCCAAGGCAAGAAAGTCAACACTTTGCTTTGTAAAAGTGGGCTTACCTTTTTTTGGCCATGATTCTGCCTGTTTTAGAGCACACCTTGGAGTGTGTCTGCACTGGCGTAACAACAGCGGGTTGTGCCGAGCTGTACCCGTCACATTTGAAGCAGTCGGGAACAAGAGGCAAGGGGAGATTTAACTGTGGAGAGCAGGTTTATTTACTAAAAACAGAGCCCAAAAGGCAAACACAGAGGATAATCCAGAAATACAAAACAGGCAAAAAGAACCAGCAACACAAAACTGCCCAGGAACATGAATAACAAAACGGAGCCAAAAGCAGGGAGCACAAGGCTAAACAATACATGAGCAAATGAAACATGAACAACTGGCCAAGACACCCTGAGAACACAGCCCCTAAACAGTGTAAAACAGGTACTCGCAGCCAGGTGGAGACAATCACGATGACTAATGAGGAAATGGAGACAGGACAACAAGGGGGCGTGGCCACACACCAAACATCACAGTGTAGATCATGGCAGTACTGTGCTGACAGCTCAGCGCAGCTCCAGTTACTTCTCCACTGAGCAGGCACAGCTCACAGAAAGGTGTTGCTTAACTCAGTGATGTGAAATTACATACACACCCTGTAAAAACAGTGACATGATTGCACACACTGGCTTGTAAACATGGGGTTTGCAGTGGTACTTAGATGTAATGATGCAGATTAGCATGGTTTTATCATATGTCTGCTACATTTGCAATGTCCTCAAACACCTTTTTGTTTCTCAGAATCTGAGGATATTTTTTCCTCAGACCAAATGACTAAGAGTGCACCTTCACATTATGCAAGTTGTAATGTTGCGTGTTAAATTATTTGGATATCCACAAAATTTATTGGGTTTTAATGAAATAAAAATGCATAAAACCAGCAGCTAAATCAACTGAACAGTACTATCATAGATCATTGTGCTGTAACAAAAACAGCCACATCATGGAGTTTTCAAGATTGTTTGCATTTTAGCTGATAGTTCAGTTTATGCAATGACATATATTGTTTAGTCATATATTGATACAGATTGACATTGATTTTTTTGAAAATACATCCTAAAACATCTCCTTGCCTCCCGTAGGGTGTGTCTGTGTGTACCCTGCAGTGCGTTGGTGCCCTGCCTATGGTGTCCCCTGGCCTGTGCTCTGTGCCTCCTGGGATGGGCTCCAGAGTTCCTGCGACCCTGAATTGGATAAGTGGTATAGAGAATGGTTGGATGGATCAATAATAATTCAGAACAGTATGCAAATTTAATGGATAAAAGGATAAAGCAAACCCACCATGTTCTGCCTGGAGTGCCTAGGTTTGTGACCACAGCCCTTCATTCTCCTGTCTCTCTTTCTGTGTTCCTCATGTGTTTTTCAGTGATGGCATCTGTTCGTAATTTCCTTCTTGACAGTATTTTGGTTTGCGGTTGTTTGTGTTTCCTGGCCTGTTATTGAAATTATGTATGTTGTACATTGTAGTTCTTGGCGAGTCTTGTTTCCATCATAGTGTTTTGCCTGTTTTTGTTACTGTTTTGGAGTGGGTTTACTTCCCTATGTTAACTACTTGCCCTGATCTTTGATCTGTTTCCTAGCATTGGCATTGAAAATATATACATGAATTAAATACACAAGTGAGAGGTCAAGCGAATAACATTGATTATCTCGTTTCATTGGCACCAGGAAGTGGCTGGGATATATTAGGCAGCAAGTGAACATTTTGTTCTGAAGATGATGTGTTGGAAGCAGAAAATAAAAATGGGTATGCATAAGGATTTGAATAACTTTAACAAGGGCCAAATTGTGATCCTAGACTACTGGGACAGAGCTCCTAAACTGCAGTTCTTGTTGGATGTTCCCAGTTTGCAGTGGTCAGGACCTACCAAAAGTGGTCCAAGGAAGGAAAACCAGGGAACTGGTGAGAGGGTCATGGGGGCTCATTGATGCACATGGGGAGCGACGGCTGGCCTGTGTAGTCTGGTCCAATAGAAGAGCTACTGTAGCTCAAATTGCTGAAACAGTTAATGCTTGTTCCAACAGAAAGGTGTCAGAACACACAGTACATTGCAGTTTGTTGCATATGGGGCTGTGTAGCCACAGACCGTTTAGGGTGGCAATGCTGACCTGTGTCCACCACCAAAAGCGTCTACAGTGGGCAGATGAGCATCAGAGCTGGACTACAGAGGAACAGAAGAAGGTGGCCTGGTCTGATGAATCATATTTTCTTTTGCCTCATGTGGATGGTTGGGTGTGTGTGTGTGTGTGTGTGTGTGTGTGTGTGTGTGTGTGTGTGTGTGTGTGTTGCTTACCTGGGGAAGAGATGGCACCAGGATGCACTATGACAAGACAGCAAGCAGGCAGAGGCAGTGTGATGCTTTGGGCAGTGTTTTGCTGGGAAACCTTGGGTTCTGCTATTCATGTGGATGTGGATGTTTCTTTGACATACACCAAATTCTAAACATTGTTGCTGACCAAGTACACACCTTCATGGACACGTATTTCCTGATGGCAGTGGGCTCTTTCGGCAGGATAATGCGCCCTGCCACTCGGCAAAAATGGTTCAAGAATGGTTTGAGAAACCCAACACTAACTTCAAGGTATTGACTTGGCCTCCAAATTCTCCAGATCTCAATCCAATTGAGCATCTGTGGGATGTTCTGGAAAAACAAGTCCAATTCTTGAAGGTCACACATTGTAACTTACAGGATGTAAAGGATCTGCTACTGATGACTTGGTGCCAGATACCACAGAATCTCTTCCACAGGTCTAACCTGAACAAGTCAGGACTGTTTTAGTAGCAAAAGAAGACCTGCTCAATATTGGGTGGGTGGTCATAATGTTATGACAGGTCATTAGAGGGATGTGTGTGTGTGTGTGTGTGTGTGTGTGTGTGTGTGTGTGTGTGTGTGTGTGTGTGTGTGGTCAAAATTTAAATATATTTATATACTCACCGTCCACTTTATTAGTTACACTCGGTCAATAGATGTGTAACACAAAAAGATAAACAGAC
>JABJVR010007524.1:0-11440 GCA_025773905.1 Chitala chitala | reverse complement strand
TTTTATTTTTTTTTATTTTCTTTTTTTCTTATTAATCTTTTTTTTTATAAAATTCTTCTTCTTTAACTATCTCCTTTTTGCTGGCCGCCCGTGGTGGGGGGGGGGGGGGGCGGCCCCCCGGATAGAGCTGCAGTAAAATGGAGGCTCCTGTCCACAGTGCCGCCCATGTGCAGAGCCCTGCCATGCTTCATGAGACGGAATGTTTAGTTATTGCCAAATCATGATCACATGTACTCAATCCAGACTATTGCTTTAAAAATGTGAACATCTAATGGCCATACCAAACAAGCAAAGAGCTTTCAGTGCTTATACTGAGCTTGACTGAAAAGTAATATCATTAAAAGCGATACTGTTATTATTAGTACTATTATAAGTTAACAACAAGCCAACCGAAGCCGAAAGCTAAGCTGTTGTTGAATGGCAGCGAGCTGGCAGAAAGGAAGCTGGACTGGTGCTCCAGCTGGCATCTGGGACCGGGAGTCTCGGTTTTATCTGACGGTGGACGGTGAGACACGACACACAGGCAGGGAGCAGAAGAAGAACCAGCCCAGTGAACTCAGCCTCACTGAGATGATGCTGCTGCTGCCCTTCGCTGATGACAAAATGGATTTACTTATACGACCAAATCGCTGGTCCTTAGGCGTATATCTGTAGAAATACACACTCGTGATCCAGCCTGCTTCGATGAAACGCTGACCGCCATACTGCGCAGACCGCGTGTTCATCCTCCGGAGATCCGGCTATTTTAATTTAATCTTATTTTAGCGTACTTGACTTAAGTGGGTAGTTACAACATTTCAAAATCAACTGGTCTAATTATCCGTGTTGCTTCCAGCGTCATTTCCTGTATGCCAATCTAAACACAGCATATTGCTGATTGGTTCTTTTAAAAACTTCAAACATGGTCTTAAAATGATTTTTTTTTCTTCAGAAATTTCTCACTGAAATCCCCACATCAGCCTTGGTGCAGTTTTACTCCATCCGTTCCCTTGTTTTCATACCTACGTACGTATCACATTGACGACTTCATTAGTAACCATGTTAGCTACATGCAATACGGCACGCTAAGCTACAGAGTAATTCTTAAGTGTTTGTCATGTTGATTTTTTAAATATTCAGTTTTTTATTTTTCAAACTGATCATTTTCTGGACAATATTTTCAGATATAATGACAGATATTATTTATCTATTAGCATGTGGTCGTACATGTGGCAG
Organism: Chitala chitala; assembly: GCA_025773905.1. Lineage (NCBI taxonomy): Eukaryota > Metazoa > Chordata > Actinopteri > Osteoglossiformes > Notopteridae > Chitala > Chitala chitala. The sequence continues at coordinate 10,225 of JABJVR010007524.1, read as the reverse complement.
TTTATGGGTCTTGATTTAAAGATAACCTCTGCTGAGCTGCATTGGGTAGGATGCAGTCTTCTCTTTGTTGAAGTAACTGTAGACTAGAATTTATTTTGTTGCATATGTAGTCTCAGGCATATTTGTAATAAAAATTACTGCCAAAATCCCAGTGTTCCCTCCTACTAAATTATGTTCTGGCATCGACCCTAAATGCAAAGCTTTTAACTTTATGGGATACAAACGTACTGTAGCCTGAAGTAGTAAGTCTGACTTTGAAGTAAGTTCGAGACCGAAATAAGTCTGAGTTTGATCAATGTGTGTGTAGTGGAGTAGGGTGAATGGTATGTTGACAGCTGCCATCTTGTAACAGAGGTTAATCGAGATCCTCCATATAACACAGCCTTATGTACAACAGGGTTAATTTTTTGGATACCAAGGTCTGCGTTATATTGAGTCACCACCATTATGTTTCAAAGTAGCTACAGAACATTGAAAAAAGTAGAAACTTCCAAAAATGTTTTAAAACAAAATATTCAAAAAAGTACAGCAGATCGTAATTGTATTTGAGGCATGATATAGATTAATCCCTTTCGGGTGATTAGACCCTTCAAATAGCACAGAAATAAGAAATATAACAATGGTGTTGTTGTCATCAGTGAAAGGCTGACCAGTCATCAGAAACAGGAGGCTGAGCATCTGACCTGAAGAGGAGTCAACACATGCAAACATGCAAACTCGGTTCACTGGCTGAAGTGAAAGAAGCAGGTGGGGAACATTCTGTGTTGGTTAGAAGACAAGGTGGATATGACAATCACGTAAAAGTCTTATTTAGTAAAGGAGGAAGATCTTTACTGCCAACAAAGTTAAGACAATAAGCAACAGCTGACTAGCTCACATAGGTGGAACAGCAGAAGAGCTGAAGTCTCTATCTTTCCTGTTCTGATTGTCACACCTCTGCAGGTGTGCAGGTGTGAATCCAGCACAGACTACCCGTCTTTGTCTGATCTGGCTGCCTTTGTTCCTCTGCAGGTGTGAATCCAGCAGACTACCTGTGTTGTTCTGATCAGGCTACTGTAACATCTGTGTGAATCAACCAAAACTACCCAGATTATTCTAATCATATTTCTATGGATACTCTAGAATCCCATAATTAAAATCCATAATAATGTCTAACAGGTCAACAGTGGATAGATTTGTTGCAATAATCATATTAATACACTCACATCAAGATGATAGAAAAACAGGGCAAAACCCCATACGATCTGACACGTGGGATGTTAACAGGGCTGCTCAACTGCTAACTTCCTGTGTTACCGTATTATAACTTTAGATAAGATTAACAGACTGACTTTGCATAATTCCATCTCCAACCTTCAAAACACACGCGATCTGCGCACAACAGCAAACGCCCTATCCTGGGAGAACATGTACATCAAGTGTCCATGAATAAATCATGTACAGCTTGTAAAATCAGTCAGTCAGAATCAACTTTCATGCTCCGCTGCGCCTCGGAAACAAGAGCGCGGAGCGCGAGGCTGGGCGCTAATATTCTCGCGCTGATTACGCGCGCTTTGAGACACGTCTGTCAGCGGCTGTCACGTTGTCGGGGCCGCGCAATGGCTTCAGAACTGAAACCAGAACTACAGTATGAATTTGTGGCTTCAAACGACCAGCTCTATATTTGTTCTTTTTTACTTTTACTTTTTGTTCTTTTTATAAAAATGAATGAAACTGATATTTAAAAAAAATGCACGGGAAAGACAACTATGCGTAGACTAATATCTATGCATGACTACTTGGTCCATTGAAGTTTTAGTATTTCAAACTGAGTACACAAACTTGTCACTAATTACTACATTGAAAATCAATTATCTCAAGGCTTGTTACAACTGCAGTATGTTAAATAATTCCATTTATTCCAGGCACCAACATAAAACATAACATTCTATTGATGTATATCAGTTAAGAATTAATGAGTTTTGCCTCATCATATTACAAACAGAACAGAACATTCCAAAAATACATCTAACATAAGATGATTTTTTTATATAGACCTAACATGTGACTAAAAGTTTGCTCCCCAGAAAATATTGTTTTACAGGTATGCAGTCTGTTCCAGTTTCCATGAAATCTTCCTGAACTAGTACTGTCGAAATATTTATCATGCACATCAAGAAACCCTAACACGTGGGACACACGGTACTTATGTGAGAAGACACGAGCAGCAAAAGCATGATCAACAACTCCATTGAAGGCTGAGGTGTTTGCAAATAAAGCGCTTGTGCTTCACAGTTAAGGATAGTATGGGAAGCGCACCGGCAGCACGTCTGGGAAAACGCCATGCTGCAAGAGACGAGGAATTCCCAGGCCCATAGTGGCTATAAATATAAAAAGTGCAGGGTTGGTGGAATTTCACAACATCTCTCATGTTGATGGATCACTGAGCCAAGGGGGAAGGTCTTCCACTTGACCACCTGACAGAGGATGCTGCTGCTGTGGCAGCACGCAGGGCTTCATTAGAAAACAAATTAAGGTACAAGAATAAGGCAATGTCAGTGCTAGCAGAAGCTTTCAGTTAGGGTGGCTGCGTTTACAGTTCTTACCTCAGGTATTTATGCTCTGTTACTGTGTTGATAACCATTAAATAGCTCACGGTAAACAAAACAAAACAGAAGCCATTTGAGCTATTTAAAACCAAAGGAAAAAAAACTTAGAGACGTTCTCTTCCTGGAACAGTGGCATAATCGTTTTATTTTATGCAATGCTCAAGAGATGGGGTTCGTGTGTCTAGCGTTGGCACCCCGTAGCTTTGAAAAGCAGTTCCATCCAGACTGCCTGACAGAGATGCTGCAGACTTTTCATAGTTATACACTTCAATTTGTATCGTTACCTGTAGAATGGCACAGCTTTCTGCTTAGAGGTCTTTAACATGGGGAGATCAGATCTGGGATAGAAATTGGAAAAACAGCACATTGACACGAGAAACGGATGTGCTTGGCTCTTCATTCAATGGTCAGATAATCGCCATCTGATAATGCAAAGATGTGAGGAGGGGAATGTGTACAGAATAATCCATTTTAAAGCTTTGCTTTTCTTCGTTTAGCAACTCTGAAATGGGCTCTCCACGCAGACCTCGTTCATCTTTCTGCCCCCATCTGCGCGCGTGCTTTATTTCAGACTGATTTACAGCCGATTCATTCTGTGCTGCAAAGGGGAAGAGGCAGATTAAATCAACAATTTAATGAATAAGAATTAATAAACGAGCACGTAAATTTGGCCCGACGAGGCCCCGCATTCCATCGTGGCAGGAGAGAATTACGAGCCCTGGCTGCTGTGCGAGCACGCCGGCCTGCTAACGGTACGCAGAGCTTTTGGTCTGCAGGAACTCCAGCCCTTGCATTGATTTCGCCTCAGTCAGCCCTACAAAACATCCCACTTTGCTTTGTGCAGTGCCCCCATCCTCCCATAGGGGGCAGCTGTGAGTATCATCTAACTGCTGTGCTCATCTGTAATTATTCCCCCTGCAACTGAGATGCTTTCCTCCAACTTGTGTTGGTTTGTACCACTGCTACTTACTTTCCACAAGCTAACATGGGAAAACAGGCTCAGTTTGTCTGCCAGTTTAAGGGTCACTGGTCTCTAGTCTTTTCTAATGGGACAACTGGATGTACCAGTGTAGCTCTGATCTGTGACCATCTTCTCTCACTGGTGACCTCTTCACCTTTAGCTTTCTGAGTTGTTAAACTGTTACTTTTGCGTTCAAACTATTAGAGGATGCCTGACCAACAGCAGCACATGCCCTCACACGTGTGTGCACACACACACACACACACACACACACACAAACTATTGTGCACACTGTCTCTGCATTACAAACCCTATTCAGAACACTTAGTCCCAGTCTTGGTGGACACATTTGCTGATATGTTCTTCAGTGTCTGTGTTTAAGACTAGATGGGAGGCAGGGAAGGCTGTGATTGGACTTAGGTTCTGAACACTGTGTCTAAGGCTCCAGGAGTAAATGTCAAGCCAAAATACCTGCTCATTCCCAACCTTAAAGATGCTGAAGACAGCAATGTCTGTAAGAGTGAAGTGAAAAATGTTATCCTATCTCCAGTTGTCATTTGTACTAAAACTAGCAGCTTTCCATTCTCTAAATTCTATGCCATGCTACGTTCGAGAACTCCATCCTTTACATGTAACAGTTGGACTAGAATATTATCTCTGGCAACACGAATGTTTTGCTGAGCTTAAGAAGCTTGTCGAACAAATTTGAACACAGAAACGTTTACCAGTCACTGAAGACAACAACAAGGTGCTAATAGGACACACAGCACACCCTTAACATTATTCTCCTGTGGGTGGGTTCAGCAAAGCCTCCCTGACACCTTTTCCAGAGCTAACGGAAACCAAGAAGCATTATACAGGGACACAACATGCACTGCATTTCTGATTAAAATTACATTTGTGTAACTGGTAGCGCTCCCATCGACGTGTGGAATGTGCTGGATGGAAATTCATGCCTTGGCATGCAGTAGTTCAGATCGCAAAGGAGGATTCGTTTGGACTGATTTATGCGAGGTGTAGCTGGATGCTCTCCTGTTTAACATTTAAACGGCACGTACCGGCTCCATGACGAGAAGCTGACAGCAGAACTTGCAGAGTGCACATTAGTGGGCTGTTTTCACAGATCCTGCCAGCGAAGCTAAACGAGGCCTGCGGATCGCGCTACAGTACCGAGGCAGCGGAGTAGCGAACGAAGAGGCAGAACTCGCGCTCTCGCTCCGTGCTCGCATACCCGCGCACGCACACACACCCAAACAGACACGCACACACACGTTCGTCAAAGACAGGACCACTGGCAGGGCTGTAGATTGGGTACTGATGGTGCGGAGCTGCCTTTACCAGTACTGTGGGAGTATGTTAGTGTCCCTTGTGTGTGTTTAGGGGAGCAGGGGCAGGGAGGCTGGGGCAGGGCCCTGCCAATGCTGAAACAACACCTACGCCCTTCACCACTGGAAACAGTGGAAAATCAGGAGTTATATTTTAAGTATCCTGTAAGGGTATATTTTTAAGATGGCTTTTGCAAATGTGGCAGGACAGTTAGGAGGGCAATGCAGGATGATGTGGGTGACGCATCACGAAACGCACTTCACAAAGACCGGCAACACGGGGAATTGACACATCCACAGAGCAGCGGGGGCAGTACTGGCTGGCGCTTCACTTCCTGATATCAGTTCCAGTGTATCCGTACCAAACATGTGCCTTAATTGTGCTACTTTTCATATTGCTGCAAAGGTGAACTGGACAGGGCTGTTTGAGGAAAGCCAAAGTGATAATTGCAGTACCTCCCTAAACGCTTACTATTCAGCAAACAAGTGTACTAGTGTGTCAGGACACACTGGCTGCAGTCTTTCATTTTTGTTTTTAGACCCTCCGGTCTTAGAGCATCATTACATATGAATACACTTGGGCTCACACTGACTGGTAGCCATACCTGTAACTGTCCAGCAGAGGGCAGTGTTCTGTTATCAGGAAGTTTGCCAGAAACACAAGCAGACATAAAGAATCTACAGTGCTCTACCAACAAGGACAAGCCTGGAGACAAAGGCTGTTTGTCTTTCTTTTCTTCTCTTCCCTGACAGTCCTGAATTTTCTGGTAGCCCATTTATTTACTGCTTGCCTTTTAATATAAGAAGTTACATTATTCTTCTCTTGTTTACTGTAAGAATTTGGAGTCTGCATTGAAGTGCTCCCATAAATCACCCCTTTATATGGCATACAGATTCACACTGATTCGAACTATTGCCATTGACAGCCATGAAAGAATTAACACTGTAGGTAACATTTTCACAGTTTCACAGACCTAGTGCAGAACTATTGCCCATTTATCTGCTCATCTTCAGGGCCTCATCTTTATTAAATTATTATTTAACGCAAATTAAGCGGGAAAAGCATGTTTTTACTTTTATTAAACTATCCCAGTCTGCAAGACCAAAAGTCCCTTGACACACGCACATACACAAATCCCTGTAGCAGCATGCAAAGGGTTCTCTGCCCACTTGTGGACTTCGTGCTGGTGTTGGTGCACTGTTTGTGGGAGAAAGCAGGAGACAAGGGAAGCCCTGGAGGTTCAGGTTTTCCCCTTTGATTCAAGGGATTGCGGAGTGGGGGGGGGGCTGCCATAATGTGGTGCGGGAACATGCATGCGAAGGATGCCGTGTGAGAGAGTGCAGGGGGTGTGGGGGGGGGGCACAGCATACTCACCAGAGAGCTGCTGGACCCCAGGCTGGTCGTGAGTGCTCAACAGCTGTGACTGAATCGTTTCCACCACTCGCTTAAAGCGCCTGCTGGGCCCTGCGCATATGGAGCAACAGAGTGGATGTGGGAATCGGTGAGTGGGAACACTACACAGGACAACCCACAGCAGAAGGTGGCTAGCTCAAGTCCTCACTTGTGCATCTGTGTTGTACATCTGTACATCTACAAATGTCTGATAAAATCACCGAAAGTCAGGAGGACAGCACTCCATAACCATAAGCTTTAATGAGAAGAAAATAAGCTTGTTTTCTTCCTGACTTTTGGAATATCACTTTGGTTTTCTTACCTTCTTTACTTTTTGACTGAGCAAGTGTTTAGATTTTTGTTGAAACCAAACATCTGAACGGTGTAAATTTTAAGTTGGTTGCAAATCATCACTCCATTAAAAAACACAATTTCTTCCACGAGTAAAAAAGTATATGGTTAAAAACAATTACAAACCTATGTTAACATAGGGCATAGTAATCATTATTCCTTAGATTGTTTAACAAGAGGCTACAGAAAGATACAACTGCAGAGAGAAGGAAGCTCGGTACATAAGTGATGAGAGAAGTACGCCATTGGTTAAATAAATTTGAAAATGCAGAAAGTTTGAGTTGGCTGTCATTTATTACTACAGACAAGAAATCTGCCCAACATCCGTGAAATGGACTTCAGCACCGAGGACGGTGCATGGCACTGTGGCCCTGCACTTCAACCTCCTCTGTTATCCTCTTCCTCATCCTCCTCCGATCTCCATATTCCGTGTGCCGCCGCTCTAAACAGGCTCTGCAGCTCCCCCTCCCGTACTTACCCGAGAGCAGCGTGAAGGTCACGGAGTAGATGCCGTTCTCCTTCTGCGCTGCGCTGCTCTCCGTGTAGGTGATGTCCACCTGGAACTTGACGGGCTTCTGGAAAACGGCAGGCCCGGTCGTGGACTTGTACTCCGCCCGGAAACTCGTCTGCGAGACCACGCTGTGGCTCAGGCTGGGGATCTGACAGGACAGGGAACGTGCCCATCAAAACAAACATGGCTCACACACGTGCCGCGGTCAGCGGGGTCACACACCCTTGTTTTTATGTAATATTTAAAAGGGAGCGTAAACTAAGGACAGCAGCTCATTTCGTATCCTCAGGCGTTTGGTTTGTCCACATGTTTATTTATCATGTATTTAGGCTTCCTGATGTAGTAGCTTCACTTCACACTGGCTGTAATCGATTTTTTCTTAATCTATATTTAAAAATCCTAACAACAATAATTTTAGATTGTAACAAATTACTGAAATTAATGAGATATTGAGTCAGTTGCAGCACTAAACATGACAACCAGATGTGAACACAGAATGAGTGAGTGAAGACGCCAGTACAAGGACGCCCGTACAAGGACGCCTGTACAAGGACACCTGCACAGATTCATGTCATTGTCACATTATACTATTTCAATAAACCTGCAGCTCTGCTTTTCTGAAACACACAGCTCAGCGTGTGTGTGTGAATGTGTGTGTGTGAGCCTTTACTTCTGCCAGCACCTCAAAACTGAGCATTTCTTCACCAGCAGCAGAAAATGGAAGAAACCTGAAAGCTCTGCACTGCTCGGCTGTGCGATCAAACTGTGGATCAGATGTGGACCACCTACTGGTCAGGGGTCAGTGTGAAGGACAGGACTGGGACTCCGGGATGCTGGGAACGTGCTCAGGTAAGTGCTTACCGACAGAAAGGCGTGAACAATATCTGCTTTGATAGAGCTCAGAGGCTTGTCCTTAATGACCACGAAGATCTGCTCTTCCTTCTCCAGGTTGATAAAGTTACCAAACCACGATTTTTTGGCAAGTCTGTAGAGAAGACCAGAAAAAAGATGCAGAGTCTTGGAATCATGTTCTACCAGTAATGCAACATTAAGACAAACAATTGTGCCGCACACTCTAAAATCTAATAGCAGTGTGCAAAGGCTGATTAAATTTTATTCTCTGTGTACGAGACTCTTCTCTGAAAAAATAATCAATGCATCTGGCCCTCGGTCGAATACAAATTAAATCAAAAAGTAGCACATGCCAAAAGTGCTTTAGCACTGGAGCAGCCCATGGCCAAAAGTGAAATAAGGGCTGAATTTAAGGGCTTTGATGAAAAACACATAATTCAGTACAAATGCGAAGTAATGTTGCCTTCAATTAATCAACCACTTTGAAAAGGCTTGCCTGTTTTATTGAAAATAACATTGAGAAAAACGTGGAATTACAAGGTTTGATTTTATTAAACAATAAAAAAGTTGAGGCTCATCACTGACCGAACATCCCCACCAAGCACATTCCAAGAGTCACACAGCCGAGATAAAGAGGTTGTTATTGTGGAGCTGAAAACATTTGTCTGTCAGATAAAACTCCCAAGTATATAATAAATGTTTGGCAGAGCAGCAATTTAATGGTTGAGAATGAGATTTGTAGGTAAGGAGAGTGACGGGAGAAGCCCTAGGACCCAAAGCAGATGGATTTGTACCCTGCTGGTGCTAGAGAAAGATGGACAACAGGCTCGAGAGCATAAAAAGGCGGAGGAACAAAAGGAGAAGCTACTTCTCCGCATTTGCCAGGAGGAGGTAAGATGGTGTCTGGCAGCAGAGGACCTTAAGCATTAGTCTTGAGCTAAGTTAACGAGCGGCCTGGGCAGACGCCTGCCTCTTAGCCTTGGCTCGTATCAAACGATGAAAAATGAACTTATGTGTCAGCCTCTAGGCAACCAAGGAATCAGAAAAGGGAAGCCCCCAAAGTGCGGGGATCATAGTGCCCTGAGCCTGGGACGCTGTCCAGAGGAAGGGCGTTTTATCCCGCGTCTTCACCGCACACACAGTTCTGCTCTAAACTGGGAACAGCGACTGGCGTCAGCGGAGCGAACGTTTGCGCGAGCGCCGCCGTGCACGACCGCTCCTCGCTGCACGTGTGCAAGAACCGAGCCGGAGGTGCTAAACGCCCGCTCGGCTGCTTGAGAACGTCTCGTGCTTTATATGACCCGCAGCTGACACCATACCGTCGACCCCCGAAGCATCCTACAGGATAAAATAAGCAGACTGCCAGCCAGGGAGAGCACTGCCAACAGAGCAGTAAAAAATACATAATCAGTTACGAGAAATCCGAAGATGAATAACTTGCTAAGATTGGGACAATTTCAACACTATGAAAGCACATATTGTACACAAAAGAATTTCATGTAAAAACTTACATGCTTTGACTGTAACTCTATGACGGTGACAACCTGTCAATGAATGAGGGGCAAAACTCTAAGAGAAAATACTCTGGGGGCAAATGCAGCTGAGGACAGGAAGAAAAAAATAAATAGGGCAGAAAATAAAAGCTTTAAAAAGAAAACATAAAAAAACATCCCCCAATTAATCCGTTAACCTAAAGCAGAAAATGAAGCCCCAAAGCAGACAGAATGTATGTGCCTCCAAGGCCCATGACACGCTTGCTTCAGAGTATAAAAATGGATAAAGGCTCACTCTGGTGAAGACTCTGGGGTGAGGCTGGACATCTCCTCTTGAGTAGGAACTGCAAATATAACATAAGGAGTGAAATTCCACTTTTCTAAATCCTCTTTCAGCTATCTCTCTCCATACTCAGTGTTTCACTAACCCTACTTTACAAACTTACAAGCTTGAACAGAAATAGAAGTTTGGCAGATTAAACTTGGACCGATTGCTGAATTTTAAAACTAATTCAAAGGAATTAGATGCGTAAAACCTTTTTCTTGGCGCTAGCTGAACGCACTACGTGTATTTCTGAAGGCCATTTCTGAACCCCTATGAGCAGCAGATGACTGCACCTCACGGCGTCTTCCCACAGTACCTTGCAGTTTCCTGCGGTGGAAACGCGGTGATCCCAGGAAGCTGTTCTTGATGGAGTTAAGACGTGTCCTCCATGGCATGCCACCTATGGAGGGGCTGGGGGGCGGCGTG
>JABJVR010007523.1:0-11441 GCA_025773905.1 Chitala chitala | reverse complement strand
TGGTGTGTCCAAATTGCCCATAGTGTGTGTGTGCCCTGTGGTGGGTTGGTGCCCCACCCTGGGTGTCCCCTGCCCTGTGTGCTCTGGGATGGGCTCCAGGCTTCCCCGCGACCCTCACCAGGAATAAGCGGCTAAGATAATGGATGGTATACCTGTTGTACTGAAGATGCTGTGAGAATATGGTGAATTATTGTTGAAGTTGTGATGTGCAAATCATAGGTTTAACATACCCACTCATATCATGTATGGCAATATATCAACACTTCCATAAATATTAAGTAGTTGCATCAATATCAGTTATATGTACATTTGATTTAGAATAATCTTAATGTATAGACCCTGCAACATTATTCATCATTTCTGCTTCCTACTATCCATTCACAGCGCTTGATTTTTCTAAACATAAACTAAGTAGCACACACACGAGCATGCACACACACGAGCATGCACACACAAACACACATTTATTTTTTTCACCTTAATGACAACTATACGTGTAACAACTATATGGCTAAGAAATGACTTACAGAATGTCAATTGTCATAAGTATTACATTATTACATAATTTTACATGTACATATTAGTATAAATATACTACATAATCAATTAATTTTGCATTGTGGATAAATAACACTTACATAGTAAAGTCTGCATTTGTCCCCTACTTTTGGAATTCTTAAAAATATAGCTGTAAACCCATACCTCTCCCTCTGTGATCTGAAAATTACAAGCTTTCTGAAGAAAATTACAGGGATTTCTGAAGCTTTGAATAAAGATAATGAACCTGTGGCTATAAGACAGGTTTTTATGAGAGTGTAGGGGACAGTATTAGTGCTTATTACTGCATCATAATCCTGTGCACCTTTATTACCCTTATTACTTAATGAATGAACCGTTAATCACAAGCATAAAAGTAACCCGATGAGATGGTTTTGATTTTGATTTGAACAATTTCATGGGAATCAAATTAGGGGTAAAATGTCTGAATTTGAATTAAGGTTTAATTGCACTCCTTGTATTTTATCATTAATTCATTTTACAGTCAGTTATTTTTGGATTGAAAGGACCGAAGTGAATTACCCGTTGTGTCCTTACTGAGGTCCTGGGCCAGCGCAGGCACTGTAGCTTGGTTAGCTTGGTATCAAACCTCCAAATTTATCTATAAAAACCATGTGCAAACTTATCAGGGATATAAGAATGTGTGTGATATTTACATTTTAATATCTTCGTAAGCATGTTGTTATGACATCATATTGCAGCCCCCATAGGACAAATATATAAAAAAAAATATATATATATATTTATATACAAAATATTATATATATATATATATATATACAATTTTGGTTCAATTCTGAGGCTTTTAAAATGGGGAGGGGGCTTAAGAGGGGCCATAACATACAGTTGCAAACCACAATTCTTACACTGATATAATTTTTTGAAGCAACTGGTGCTTGACAGGAGGGGGACATTAAAGGGGCATTTGCCACCATGTCCCCCACCAAAAGACACACCCACATGTGAAATGTTCTGAGATTTTTGTCCTGAAATAAATAAATAAATAAATACAAGGTTTGAACTTAAACATAAAAATTCAGCTATTAATTCATAACATTGGTCCAGATAATGGTTAACAGATACATTATTGAATAGAGAAAGATAAAGTTAATATGAAAAGATTAATCAGGAATGAAATGTAGTCATTGTCAAGAACATTGCATTATGTAAGAGTGTGTAATACCCAAGTAACTGGTAATACAAAAACGTTTTGCACCTTAGCAACTAGATGGTAACGCAAACAGTAAACATGTAGTTAATACCTGAATACACTTCACAAATACAATCCTAACAGCTAGTGTGTGCCTGCTCATCTCTCACTGAGAATGAATGATCTGGTATCTTGTTAGCAGAAATGTGTTTTCATTTGAAAGGCCGAAGAGTAATTCGCTCAAATAAAACACGGTAATAGGCAGTTTCACAGTGTTGTGTATCAAGCAGTTTTTCAGGAGTACTTGCTGAATGAAGGATAGTATTTCAAAAAGAATAATACAATGTATTACAATTTAAATTCCAAATGATTAGGTTAAATCGTATTAATTATATTTTGGAAGGGCACCCTTTAATGATTACAACCACCACAGGAGATTGTTTTAACAGTTTAACACAAGATTGATGTGATGAAACTTGTTAGAAGTGGTGAAACGTCAGAGTATATCTGACACAAACAATATGGAAACGGGGGGTTTAAAATGAGTCACAATGTTTAACACTGCAAATGTTTCAGCACAGCTGCCAGAAAGTGAGGTTTAAGTGTTGAGACACCTGTAATGAGCACATTATCATGACTGTCATAAAGGCAGTAAAAAGAATTAAGCATATTAAAAACCACACTGGACGGTAGTACACAGGCCCTATAAAGACCTTAGCAGTGAGGTCATTATTCCTGTTGACAGTGACCCAAAAGCAGCACTGGGTTTAATTTCAGTTGTTGGTGGAATTGTGATGTGGAAAGGGCACATGACTGCATTGGAAAAGCTGAAGCTTGGTTAAAGTTCATCTGTTCATTGACTCAGCTAATAAGTTACTGTTATGTTGTAAACAAATGTCTCAAATAAAAAATTGTGATGCTTGGCATGGCGGCCCAGGCGTAGGGTCACACCTTGTTTCGCTGACTTTCTTTGTCTGGTTTTCTTGTGTCTTAGTCTTGTCTCCCTGGCTCTATATACAGGCTTTTTGTTATCTTGATAAGTCTTCTTGTGGTCTATACTTGGTTGTGTGTTCTTATAAAGTATTAGGTATGTCCATTCTTTTAGTCCAGTTTTGCCATGTTTCTGTGCTCCTTAGGTGAATCTTTTTTTTCTCTTGTCTCATGACTATTGTGTTATTTTCCAATTTGCATTCCTTGTGCCTTGTTTGTCCCTGTGAGTATTTTCACCTGGGCCTGGTTTCCTGTGTGTTTCTTCATATGGGTTATGTTCTGTTTAGTTGTGGTGAGGAATTGACACCAAGTGCCAGTAACTGTCTTGTGAATATTGAAAGGATGCAGTTGTATGTCCCTCCCCTCTTGCCTGGTTGATGCATAAAAGATAAAAACATAAAAATAAATAAATACTCCACAAACAAACACTGTCAAATACATTATTGTGTATTGCTGTAATGCATTTTATTATATTGAATTGCTGGCATCATACAAAAAAAAAAATAAATAAATAAATAAATAAACAAATAAATAAATAATAATAATAATAACATGTTATCACACCCTGCACCTGTCATGACCCATGTGTCCTCTAGATGTCACCCTTCCTTATGTCTCTTTTGGTGAGTCAGTGCCATTATGTTGCTAGTGGTACCCACCCATGCCTTGTTTTCCCTGTTTCTGTTTGTGCTACCCTCCTGTGTAGGGTTACCAGATACCTGCATATCCAAAGGAGGACACTGAATGTCAAAAAGGAGGACAAAGCCTAACAATGGAAGACAAAGAAAGTAAGACGTCTCACTGCTGTAAAATTCACAAATCACAGTGCATTCCAAAGAAAACTTCAAAAACTGTGTACCTTGACAAAGCAAGTCATTAAATCGAAAGCTACAGCAAAACCATGCAGTATTATATTTCTCCGAAGACGCAACTTTGCACAGCAGCTCATTGTTCCCAGCAGGTTACACGTGGAATTCCATGCATGGCCATGTGTACGACCATGCTGATTTATTAAAACAGGGTCATACTAATTAACACACCTTGTGGGGCTGAGCGGCTCGAGCCATATATTTGCTCTTTACAATTAAAACATAGAGATGATGGCATGCAACAACATGACCAAGTCAGTGATTGATAAAAGCCAGACATTTTCACATTTTAGGCCAATGCCTGACAGATGGAAGGCACAATGTCAATAAGGAGGACATGACGTCTGGTAACCCTACTCCTGTGTGATTAGTGCCATGCAGTGTAGTGGTTAGAGACTGTGCTTGTCCAACATAGGATCCTTGTTATCTGTATTTTTGCTTTGTAACCCCTGTAATCTCAAATCTGTACCTTGTATTTGCCCTTCCTTAAAGCCTCCCTTTTGCACTTTGGACCACACCTCTCTTGTCTGCTTGGCAAAATGTTGCACATGCTTAGTCTTGTGTTTTAACATACGTTTCTCGTTATGATGAGAACCTTTTTACATTTTTGCATGACACTTTTTGTCCTATGATATGGCAAGTAGTCTTTTAACTAGAGTTTTTGTTATAACAAAAAATAAACACTTTTTAAATGAGCATCTCATTACTGCACAAAACCAATGCATCTTGTTAAAACACAAAACACTTTGTATTATAACATCATAGTAATTAATCTCTTTAAAATCTGAAACTTTCATTTTATCGAAACTGTTTATATGATGTAAATCAAAGCCAACAGCCATGAGGTTGCAACATTACAATTACTTTATTGATTTAAGTTTTACACAGGGACCTTGGCTCCACAAGTCCATACATGCAAATGGTTAAGAATAAATGACAGTCTCTGTATACACCCAGGGGGGATATTACAGAAAGCAGGTAACACATGGAAAAAACTCTGAGTTTAAATGCAAACCAGGAGCTGGATGACCTTGAGTCTGCATAAGCAAAGGTTTTAATTTCAGAACAACAGTTTTCTTGTTTAGGGGAAAGTAGGTAATCAACTCTGAGTAGACTGAACCTTGTTGAAGCACGGTCACACAGAGCAGTGGAAAGTCATCATTATCATATACTGAAAGAAAAGGTCTGCCGGAGTAACATTTAAAATAATATATGTACACTGGCTCTGCATCAAATGTAAATGATTAAGAAGATTGAATACAAAATAAAACTTAAGAAGGCAGTACTCTAGCTGTAGAAATTTTAGTGTTACAGGTCTTCATTAATCCCAGAGGAAAAATTACATTTTTGCATTAAACCCATGCCCTGAGGCTACAAGCAGCACCCTGGGAGCTACCACTTTAGTATCTTGCTGAAGGACAATCTTAGTTGGGCTGGGACTCAAACTGAGGGACTTCTGCATCACAGCTTGATGTTCTATCCATTGAGGCCTCAGAGTGCCTGGAGGGTGGAGGACAGAGGGATGGTGTTCACTGAAAAAGCAAAGGGACAGAAAAGACAGAGATGACGTGCACAGAATAAAATCTTTTGAATTAACATAAAAACATATGTACATCAGTTGTCAGTTTTTTTTTTAACACAAATTTAATGCCACGTCCTCTGAAGTGCATAGTAACAGGGACACCCTGTGGGCCACTGTGTTGTTTGTAACAACAGTAGCGCATAACCACTAATGTAATATTGAAAATATACAGCTTCACAGGTTTGTTTAAATCCAGAATGTATTTGGATGAAATATTCAACTGAAAATGCAATAATTTCTAAACACAGTTTTAATCACCCTCTCACGACATAGGACCCTGCTAGGGTTCATATGTCATCCATGTTGAGTGTTAGAAAAATATGAACATATACATCATTTTCAGCAGACAAATTCTGGATAATTCTACTGCAGCCTATCAGCCTAGGGTTTCAGTGAACTAAATCTCTTTGAATCAGGTTTCATTCAGTGAGTAAATTGCCATAGTTAGCATTCCTTCTGACCTCACTTTCCGGAATGGAAAATGTTGAGTTTGTGGTTACCTGAGCAGGGTCATACGGTAACCCTGCTTTCTAAAACACCCCCCAGTGTAAACTATTGTAACAAACACAAATCCAATACAGGACCTTATTTAGTGGGCTACGTGATTCTCAGTGTCAGTTTACAAGCAAGGCATCAAGACTACAATAATCCAAACATAACTCGATTAGACAAGCTAGCCAGACAGACTGCAGTTCCCCAGAACCAGCTGCCACAAGCTAGGTGTGCACTTCTTACAGCATCTTTTATAGAATCGAGGTTTGAAGTGGGAAATTCAAGGTCTACGGGACACGTGAAGGAATGACATTGGACTGCGGACTGGATTGGAGTAGAGTGTGATCTTTAATGGTGACAGAATAAATAGAAGAAGCAGGAACTGGATTGAAGAATGAAAAAAAAAACTGCAATGTTAGGAGGACAGACACGCACGCGCACGCACACACACACACACACACACACACACACACACAAGAAACTTTACACATGCAATATAAACATCCATAACAACAAAAACACTTTGGAAGTGATGTCTAGTAATCGGTTTAGCACAATGGTTGCCTAACACTCCATCTTTGATTTAAAGCACACTAAGCAAGACACTTTTGTCATGGAATTAAACTTGTATTTGAGATGACACCTGACAAGTTATTTTAAGGCACAGTTGCAGTTTTAACTATTGCAAAAACACAGTTCCTGAAACTAGAGACCTGTTTGTCAAAACCCTGTACACAAAAACCACAAACGAATGCACAAAACACCTTACATCTGCTCAAACAACAACCAATACATTGAATCTTATATACATGCTTCTAAAAATGATACTTTTGCTTCAGATAAACACATAAACACCAAATAAATAGATCTTTCCACCACCATCTGCACACTGCTGTGCTAAATCTAAAACATTTTACATTTTTACTTTACTACTTATTATACTGTATATGTAAAAAAAATACCATTATTGTATGTCTCCTGCATTTTTTTTGTATCATGCTGTAAATATGAGCACAAAGGCAATAGGTAAACAAAACCTGTTTATTCTCAAGATGACAAACAAAACACAGTGTAGAGCACTGTCAGGAGTATCCATCCTGTCTCTGATTTTTGTGCATTTGGACAAACATCCTGTTGAGTGGCATATCCAACCCTGGAATACTTCCTCATCAATGCCTCCACAGGCGTCTTCCATTGCCTGGATGAGAGCTGCAGGTTGGTAGGGTTGACAGTGTCACGCTGAAAAGAACTCAGTAGGATTTATGAAAAGAGAGTAAGGTGGAAAGTGGACAACTTCAAACTGTGGGTGAGTTTTGAACAAATCTTCAAGATTTTTTCAAATCAAGACTAGAGCGGCCTGGTGGGAACTCACATTGTCCTGTATAATAACAGATGTTGTGTCTCATTGCACCTTCCTCTGGCCATGGAAATGAATACGTCATGCAGAGTTTCAAGGACTCAAAAAGTATATGCAGTGTTGTAGGAGCCAAGAGTGGCATAGTGCTGAAGCACCCGATCCTGACTAATTGCACACAGTGTGATGTTTCCATCACGCTGCCCAGGAACATGGACAATACTTTGATGTTCCTTCCCTGGGTCTTGGTTACATTGACACATATGTACCCATGTGGGTTTGCAGCAGCATCACGTTCCATGATTCTTTGAAACTGTCAGGAAAATGAAGGATATAAACTGTATACTGTAGTGTAGCACAGAAATAGAGTAAACTGAAATGCAGCACCAATATTGTAGACTGGAAAATGTACCTTATTAGTATATATTCCTAGCCCAGTTGCCTCACTCTTTCAGAGTTTCTTTCAGATGGCAGTTTGTACTTTAGTAGACGGCCCAGTGTGGACAAACTCACCCTGTGTATGTTGTTGAATGTTCTGTTGCCAGTAATTGTGATGTTGCAGTTGTTGCAAACATATGACATTATTTGTAATAACTATGTTAGTGATATTTTGTTCTTGATTTTTTTTTTTTTTTTTGTGAACAGGTGGTTTCTTCCTCCTGTGGGGTGTTTTCCTACAGTTTTGCAGAAACAGAACGCAAATATTTAGGGTGCACAGTAAGATCTTGTGAAAGACTGAAAGATTTCTTTATTCATACCCTTAGGTAAATTAGTTACTCCTGTAAAATCATGTATAGATGGTAGGATTCCTGACCTGGTCTCATTTAGAAATGCCCAAATGACACCTGCCATAGTGTGGTGGCTTAATATATATATATCTGTGTGTGTGTGTGTGTGTGTGTGTGTGTGTGTGTCTATCAAAAAATCCTTAAATGTCAGTCTTTAAATGATTAAGGTAGTTGGGATTTCAGTGCTATTTCTACAAAATGTTAATAACCTATTTTGACATGAATGAAGAACGGAAACTGAGTTATAACACCAAGAAAAATTCTACCATTGGCACCAAATGATAACATATAGTTTGTTTGATTTTTTCTGAGTACATGTGTTTCCCTGGTTAGTTTCAGGCTCCACTTGACAAAATATCAAGAGTAATGGTGTGTTTCTGTCACACACATAAACACTAACTCACACCCCCTCCTTCACACTTCTGCTTTACTTCCTTGTTGCATAAATTTGCAGCCATAAACTTGTGGTGGGGGCTAGCATCCACACTTTCTCTTAGGAGAAAATGTGCAATCAATTAAGTGGAAACAACATATTGGCACATTTCTTGCAATGATTGTTATTTTGTAATGCACTGGCGTGAGCTAATCCTGTAGTTTCTTAGCAGCAACTATTGATTGTCTACAAAGCAAGTGAAAATCCTTTCCAATATAATTCTGTGTTTGCGATTAAGCTGATTAAAGGTACTTCTGCCCTCACACTATTTGTTATGCTTTTATGCAAGACAAGCTTAGCAAGCTCACTGAACTAATGGCAATGACTGATACAATGATTAAGATTTTTGCCTTTTTTTAATCTTTGTAATTATTCACATCCTTATGTATTTCCAATAGATTCTTAATAATTGTATTGCAAATGTACAGCACTATTGCATTTAAAATACCAAATTTGTCTTTATTTCCTGTGCATGTCTCTGCCTTATCTATGTTCCCAGGCTTATCCTCAGCTTGAAGCCATTTCCTGTAATTACAGACTGCCCACAGTTTAAAGTGAGCATGTCAGTGTCTCAGCACTCTTAGTGCTGGTAAGAGACAGTGCTTCCATGTACATTACTATTCCAGAGTTATTCAATGCCCAGTCCGCTAGGATTTAAGGAAAAATATAAAAAGCCTCTGGAGTCCCTCTTCTAAAACACTGAAATATGGACTAGCTGAGTTCTGTGCTAAAAATGACAGAACCTACAGCTGTCCTCTGGGGCTTCATATTGATACTTAAAATAGCACTGCATGTCATTTCAAAGAAGTAAAAATATTTAATTCTGATGACTGTAACGAGCAGTGAATGTTGTCTATTTTAATGGTTAAAAAATAGTAAAAATCCTTTATTTGTCTTTATTTTTATAGGTCTCTATGTATTTTCTTTGTTGACACCCAGCTGGAGTTCCTTGCCAACTAAATACCGTACATCTGGAACACAGAAGAACTTCATATTGGCATTGATAGTCTCTATTTTTAACTTTGTGTTCTTGTAATGTTGCCATGCCCAGGATTTGTTGTTAACTGGCTTTAGCTTAATTTAAATTTTAACTATTACAAAATTCATTTTTATAAATTAATGTAATTCATTCCTAGAAAACAGGACTCATTATATTCAATTCATTTTTATATAGTGCCTTTCACTGTTAGTTGCCTCAAAGAGCTTTACAAAAATATATTACAGATATTACAGAATTAATAGTGGATGGATGATTGGTGTTAAATCCAGACAACAATGGAGTAAAGGAAGCAAAAACTCCACAGTGTGGAGGAAAAAAACCTCTGAGGGCCCAAGGTTGACCATTCCACAGACTAAGGGCTCTGTAACTAAAAGCTCTAATGCCAGTACTTTTATGTATGTGTATAATGGAAAGAAGGTGTGCGTTCTGGGATTGTAGGAGATATGCTAGTACTTTGCCTTTGAGTGCGTTATATGTTATCAGGAAAACTTTGAAAAACTTTTTGAGACTTACTGTATATGGTTGTACTTTCTTCTCTCATCATTGTGCTCCAAAGTCCAGTTTTGGTACTCACATGCCCTTTATATCTGCTTTTGACAGTGGACAGGGGTCAGCCTGGGTATTCTGATTGATCTGTGGCTACACAGCTCCATATGCAACAGAGAGAACTGCACTGTGTTGTGATATATCCCTCCTCTTACTTACATTTACATTTATTCACTTAGCAGATGCTTTTATCCAAAGAGACTTTCAGCATTTCACATACATGTTACACCAATATTGGTTCTGTGCATTTAACCCACGCCCCTGAGGGGAGCAGTGGGCTGCCACATGTGGCTCCCAGGGAGCTAGAGTTAATATCTTGCTCAAGAATACACCTGGCAGCTGGGCTGGGATTCGAAAAGGAACACTTCCACATCCCAGCCTGAAAGTCTACCTTGAGCCAGCATGCTGCTATTATTTACAAATATAGTTATAAATAATAGTCATAAATAATAATAATATATAACTATTATAAAAATTTTTGTGACTTGTGTCACAGTAGCCCTACTGTTGGTTTGGACCAGATGAGACAGACTTTGTTACCCTCGCTCTTCAATGAGACTTGGGCAACCTACATCCTGTCGTTGAATCAGGGCTTGTCCATCCTCAGACAGCTGCTGTGAGGCAGTCATCACTGCTCACCAGTGGCACCACATGTGCCTTGTTATTTCAGAGATTGTCTGACCCAGTCATCTGGCAATAGCAATTTGTCCCATGTCAAAGTCACTCAGGTCTTTATGCTTGCCTGTTTCTCATGTATCCAACAAATCAATTATGAGAACCAACTCTTAACTAGCTGTCAAATATATGGCAGACCTCCTTATGCACCACTGTGTGAAGATAATCACTGTTATTTGCTTTACCTGTGAGAACGGAATTGATGTGGCTCAAATGTATGATGATTTTGATGAAACTGGTTATATTTAGGTATTTGATTATTTTACTTTTTTATTTGGGTAATTGTGTTTTTCATGTGAGTCTTCAGAGTATATTTGATTTATGTCGGGGTATATATTGCCAGTTATTGCCAGTTATTGTATATTGCAGTGTGCTACCAGCATTTATGGATTTGGTAACATTAGTACACAACATGAGACTGGATAAGGAGAAAATAATTGTAGCCAAGAACTCACAAAAATGACCAAAAATACTGTATTGCAATGATATATAATGATATACTTTAGGAAAAAAATGGTACTGGTTTTCCATAAAAAACCGGGGGGGTATATTAAACAAAGAAATGCCTTTTAATAAGATTTATTAAATTTTTCCATCTATTTTGTATTGCTTTATATTGTATGTGCAATTCTTGGAGAGTATGAGAGTACATGCTATTTAATTCCTGATACTTGGCCCTTATCCAGTACTTTAAGACAAACACCAAAAATAAAAACAGTTCTAGTTTAGTACTACTGTTTTATGTCTCACAATAGATATGAATTGTACTGGATAATTTCAGGAAGATATCCACAGTGTCAGTATCAATGGTTTCTATTTTTATTCTCACAGCAAACAGAGGCCAACAGTACACAGAGCATACAAAAATACCCAATGTCTCAAGAGACTCCTCTGCCAAATTTTACAGCCATAAAGGACCATAAAGGATGAAGGGTGGCGGGGGGGGGGGGGGGGGGGGGGGGGGGGGGGGGGGGGGGGGGGGGGGGGGGGGGGGGGGGGGGGGG
>JABJVR010007522.1:0-11443 GCA_025773905.1 Chitala chitala | reverse complement strand
CCCCCCCCCCCCCCCCCCCCCCCCCCCCCCCCCCCCCCCCCCCCCCCCCCCCCCCCCCCCCCCCCCCCCCCCCTACGTTGATGCCAATAAGGCATCATCCTTACCATATCAAGTAACATCTTCATTACTTCCTCGTTGATAAGATTCTTGGAATAATCGAGCAGGATGTCGCCATCGTCCGTCTCAAGAGTTGTACTGATCGTACAGAGCAAACAAATGTATATGAGCATATGCACATCATTTTAGAAAGGCGAAACATATCGCTATACTCGATGCTTTTATATACCACAACACCCCTGTTGTAACAAGTGAAGAGTTCACATGTGAGCCGGCTTTCGAAAGCGCCAGCAGACTTCCCCCTTAACGAGTGGATGGACACACGTGTGAATTACTCAATAAGACGCGCTGCCGTGACACGTGATTAAATCTACTTTGACACTTTGTAACTCATGTACGACCTGGTATAAAACCGTCCAAGTTATTCAGATATCTTTATGCATGTATAAATTGCACAAGCGAGCTATTTGCGCATAATATTTTCGACGCTTGAATGATGTAAAAGCTTTAGTTGCGCAAATTTGTCAGGGGATGAACCGTATACTTTTAATTAAATAGTTAGAGTTACAGGGCGGACGGACAACCTGTTCCCTGTTCGCCCATGGCGTGATGTGCGTTAGAGCACGTAGCACTGAATGAATGGGTAATGGCGCAGAAGGCCTAGGCAACGTCCAACAAATTGTAATTCTACCGCGGCAATACAGAATGTTTGGCATAGCAAATGTGTACCCACTCGTTAAATATTCCCTTAGGGGGTAACTGGAACGGCGGTCTTAGTGTCATCTTTTTGCTCATTAACGTTTTACAATACAGATGCTCTCCGCAGACGTGAGAATTTTCACAAATGAGCCAGAAATAACCCCTCCTTTCTCAACGTGTCACCTTTAATCAGTGGATTTACCGACACGCAGCCGTGACCTTCAGCGATTCACGCCACGCAAAGGTTATTTATACACTTGGGTTTTGCATCACGAATCACACGGTACTGGACTCTCAGCATCCAGCTGACCAGTAATGGCAAGCCCTCCTAAAAATTTGCCGAAGTGTGTGATTTCATTACGTGGCTCGGTTTTTAACATTAGAGGGCCCATTTCACGGGATAGGGCGCGAGGCCCCGCCCACGCGCGTCGCACCACACTCCGGCGTGGGCTTTCCATAGCCTACCAAGCTCATAAGTACCATGTGATGGCAGGTATTGCAAAAAACGATTCAGACAATTTAGTAAAGAGGTAGATAGACTTCTATTCAATATCATGTGTGACCGCATCGTTGGTGATGCGTAGATTAGTGCTGTGTTGCTGTACGGATTACTCTCAATCAGTAAGATGCTCGTTTCCAACTATTGATTCTTCAAGGTAGAAACCGACTTGTACTTACCTGAACTTGCTAAACCTTCCATTATCAGCATCAAACATTTGCCTCATGTTGAGGTTTCCGGCATTGGATTTATACCATTGCTCCAGCTTCTTGTACACTGGGTCGCTCGTGAGTCCCATGGTTCAACAAGTTTGCAATGATCCTGTCTAGACGCCTAACCGGCAATGAAATGTTACTAGGTGAGAGCTGTGAAGATATAAAGGAGAGGACAACACACTATGAGTAGGAAATCATTTGATCCGTTTACTCCAATTGCGTCTTGACGACATTGCCCGCCTACGGTGACGCCATATGTGAGTTCAGATTTAAAGGCGACATGAAGGCTTTAAACATGCCCGGTGGAAGAAATACGAAGAAACCTATGAATAGCATTACCAGTGAATATGATAACAGTAGTGATTCTGCAACGTGTGGTTAATGTTTGTATAAATGCATTTATATACATTTCTACAGTATGTATCAGGAATCCAGACCGAAGCCTACAATTCCAGTAATTCGTACTATAACCACTAGGTGTCAGTATCACATCGAAAGCCTTCAGGACGATATAACTAACCTCTTTCCAAGGGCATAGTAATTTTGATTCTTGCCATCTGCAACCTCTGTTCTTAATTACACACACGCCTTAATTTAGCGGTTTTCTATGAGATTTGTGCTTATAATATGTACGACATCTATGATGGGATTTTGTTCAATTCTGCTGTTATCCTGTTGAACCAAAATTGCAATAAAGTCAAAAAAATGAACAATAATCTTTATTTTATAGCTGAAAACTCTAAGATAAACTACAAAATGTCATAACATGTTTAGATTTTAACTATTTAATAACATTAAACATTACAATTCAAAAAAATTAAAATTTTTAAAAAGAATATTATAAACAACAAGGCCTAAAGCACAAATGATTCTTACAGAATTATTCAGATTCAGATTCAGACAATTTTATTTATCCCAGATGGATAATTCTATTTAACAGTCTACCAGTTCACAACAAACAACACAATGACATATACACATATATAAGCTTAATGAGCAATACTAAACAATACTAAAATTAACAACAATGTTAAATTATTATATATCAACATTGTTCTATCTAGTAACATACAAAGTACTGAATTATTAATCATGGTTACATACTTCCCTGTGGTGGATTGGCACCCTGCCCTGCCCTGGGTGTCCTGTGCCCTGTGCTCTGTACCTCGTGAGATGGGCTCCAGACTTCTCGCGACCCTGAATTGGACAACCAGTATAGAGAATGGATGGATGTTTCCATACTTAGACTTTTTCAAACAAACCTTACAAAAAATAAAAAGGTAAACAAGATAAATTTTCATTTTAATCATCCATCCATTTCCCAACCACTAATCTTGTACAGGATTGCAGATGGCCTGATGCCCATCCCACAGACCTTAGTAGGCAGGGCAGGGGACACCCTGGACAGGGCAACAACCCAGCACCAAAAAATGCTGTAAGTAAAACCTTGTAAATCATGCAGTTCCACTGTTGCCAAATCATATTGGATTATACTGCTCCTTTAGAAACATGACTGTGGAAAAGGAAATATCATTGCATAGGCAGCTGCCAGTCCTCCACATTGTCATGCCATAACTTGTCATGCACCCAGGAGAACACACATTAGTGTTGCCTCACGACACAACACAGGACTGACACAGGCATTAAACACAACTCTTCAAGCAAGAAAAGATGAGCTGCTTCCATTTACAGAAGAGCAAGAAGCATGAAGAAAACAGCCGTCAACAGTGTCTCAGCAGCTTCCAAGTTCATCTCCAGGGTTTCGGTGAATAATGGACCGCACACTTACTCTTTTCTCCAGGTTTAGATCCACAGTCTATAACAACTAATGAATCCCATACATATTTCACATTGAAATACAATATCATATTACAATAAAAGTGTACATATTCAGTTTTCATTTACTCATTTATATTGTATAATGTGATGTTTATTGAATTAAATAATCTTTTCCCATTACAATTTAAGTAGATTCGAAAATAATTATGCCGCATTGGTGCGTATGTCTATTTTTAAAACACATAACACCCTTGTTTACTGACTATAATTCAGGCAATATATTGGGGGGGAAAAAAACAACAACAACAACAACAAGAAAGTTAATCTACTACGTATCAAATTTTCCTCCCACCTAAATGCAGGGAAACTCCCTTTCAGGCCACTTTCAATGTGACGCGGATGACGTTGAGTTACGTCACTTCCGGTGTACACAGACAGGGATTCGCTGTCAAGAGGGTGGGATACATATCTGGTAAGTGATGCGGGTGCTTACTGTATTTTGGAGGTGTTTTATCGACCACTGTCAACGACGAATTAATCTCGGAAAGTATTCTTGCCTTGGCTCACGGCCCTCTACTTGGCTGGTAATTTAAACTGACGTGGTGGGGGATTGGGGTGTTTTCCGCAAGTGTCCGAAAAACCGTGTAGCAAATGATCAGGGAATCTCACGCCCGCCAGCTATCGACAACGAGCTAGCCGTGGTGCAGTGCATTCAGAATGCACCGTGCTCGGTGACGGCTGGAGCAACTGTGAAGAACCGTCAGTATTTACATTTTAATTTTGTCACAAATGCATTCATCTATCTGCAAGGACCCACGAGGGAGTGAGGATAAAAATGGGAACCCAGATCGGTTTGATGTTTTAGCACAGATGGATGGTAAAGTATTTTCTGTAGCGGTCTGTAGTTAACCGTCTGGGTGTCCATCAGGTTTTTGAGCACGTAAATTAAAATGACGACGATTTAAATGTGGTAGTCCAGATGTGATCGAGTGCAGTCCTCGGTTATTGCGTTCACTGTGGCGATGAATTTTTGTAACTGGTTGCGTGGTGCGCATAACGATGCCGGACTGTTGCGTCGCCCGAGTTCATCATAAACTAGAGAATCCCTCTGTGTTTTTATGTGTTTAAAATACGGTGCATGGCACGGCTTAGCCGGGGACCGGAGCACACGCTATGGCAGAGAGTTTCGATGAAACTGGGATTCCAGTGATCTGTGAAACACTGCTTCGCCAGCGTGCCTGCATTTTTGTATGGTTTTAACAGCTAACCAGCTAGCTGAGTAAACCAAGTAAACTATGCAAATCTCCTATTTTGTACCTTCCCAGCTGCATTAGTTATGAGGCCAGCAAGCCGGCACAAACAAGAGGCGACAGGTAAACGTGAAGTGTGTTAGATGTCGGATACACACGCTTTCTTTTGTGTTTTGCTTGAGCGGATCACGATATCTGCTCCTGTTGTATTAATAACCTGTGGATTTATTAGTCGAATTCCTGGGATTGCAAGGGAGTGAAACACCACTTTCTACACGGGCTGAATTTATACTTTACAAAAGTACTGTATGTTATGATGGCAGGCTCTTAAGTACTAATGTAAACTGTTTCACAAGTCAAAATTACAGCGCATGATACAGGAAAGTTATTTTGAAGAAATGCATCTATCACCCACGTTCAGAAGCTTTATTTGTTATAGTGGGTGTGTTTGTGTAACAGTACAATTAATTTCTTAAGCTTTAGTTTGTGATTAAACAAAACATATTAAATATATGGCACAATAAATCAAGCATCTGAAATGCAGCTTCAACCGTATACGTATCATGTATTAACGAGATTTTAAATTTTTTTCTCAGATACTGTATTTGGTATTTACTTGCAATACGTAATCCTAAAATCGGTGGACTGGTTTTGCTGATTGTTAAAATAGCGGCGAAAACGGGATCCAGCACGACTCGGCAAACAAATGTCACCGTCCCCGTAACAGGATCTGCCAACTATTTAGTTCTGCCGATTGGTGACCGTTTAAGGAAAATACTTCAATAGCATGCATTCCTTTCACATAATCCCTATTCTTGTAACCCAATGACCTAATTACGATGGTATTTGCAGACCTCTTTAGATAGCCTTTGTGACAGAAAACACTAATCTACTCATTTTACCTTTTTAAATCTGTAGCAATGAAATATGTTTAAAAATATAATATACGTAGCATTAATGCAAAACAAAATACCGTGCTTTTGTTTCAGTAGTTTTTTTTATTGAAATGTTTTTAATGAGTAGACTGTAAACATGAATTAAATGCGGATTTATTTGCACTAAAGGAGATGCCGTGATGAGTGAGTGTTGTGGCGGTGAAGTGGAGTTGAGATGTGGCGAGTCCCACTCGGCGTGCCTGCACCGAGCTCCTGTGGAATGCGTTTCCTGTTTGGGTCCCCGCTGCCTCGCGCCTTGCTGTTCCGCTGTAGCGAGAACAAACATAGGGAGAACGTTTTCGGAACGTTAGCCACAAGTTGAAAGACAGTTATGGACTGCAGCGCGTGCCAGGTAGGGTTATCCTCTGTCTGTTGGTCATTGCCGTAGTCCAGCGCTGCAGCCTGAGTTTTCAATGCACTGCATGGAATGTAATTTTGTCAACTTTAAACACAGTTCAGTAGTGTTATATTTTAGGTATGAAGTTTATTTTTGGGGAACTGTCAACTTCTCGTGCATCGACATGCTGTTTAAGAGGTTTAACAAAGTCACGAGGCCTTCCTCATAACACGGTCATAAGGGGGCAACAAAGAAAAAAAAAATATATATATATATATATTGCTTTGCAAGTTTGGTGGTTATTGCTGGAATAGTATATTTGTTAAACGTATTGGCTTATCGTGAATATCCGTGGCTTTTCTGTAGGGTGAGTCTTGTGTTATGGCTATTTTATGTCTATATATACTTATGTGTGTCGTGTGTGTGTGTGTGTGTGTGTAAATAATTTTTTTTTTTTGCATAAGAAATCTATGGGCTTAAATTTTCCACTGTCCACTCATTCTAGCCTTTTTGTATAAATTTGTTACTTTGAAAAATGGAAATGTCAGTTAAGTGTCAGCCCGTAGACTGCTGGGAGAATAGTATTGCTTTGTGATGAGTTTGTGAGTTGCCATGGTGTCAGCCAGCATTAGAGGATAGATTGTTAGCAATCTGGCTCCATTGTTCCACATGGATTCTTTCACTATATTTAAGAGATCATACTGTACAGAAAACTCAACTGTAGTCTGCCTGTATTTCTACAGGTCTTTTGCAGACTGATGCTTGGTGACTGAATGATGGTGATTTTAGCCTTGAGTTTCATAAACGCTCATTGACACTGAATTGAACAGAATGGCAATGTTTTGTGCCAGATTACCTGCGTCCACCAGAGGAGTGAACGTGGTCAGACCATAAAAGGAATGTCTCCTCATACTTGCATGGCATCAGCAGCACTCTGCATTCAAAAGTCTGCGTCTCTGTTCAAGAGGAAAAAGCCTTACAGTTGAATAGTGCAACACAGTACATGGATAAAGGCAACAATAGCACACCTGGAAAAATAACCTGATTTTACACAAAGGGGTTTAGTGTAATTTGATTCAAAAGGAACTGGAGTAAACTCTTTTTTTGTTGTTCAAAAAAAGACACCAGACATCTTGAGGGCATTGTCCCAAATATTCTTTGTGCCGATCTGAGACCTTCTCTGTTCTCTGTAAAATTTTGCTGAAAACCTTTCATGCAGGGCATTAAGTTCCAGCTGGGTGTTCCTGATACATTGCTGGAAGTCTGGGTGTAGCTGCAGCTCATGCTCCTGCGCAGGGAAGTGCCACTCAGCCTGGAAGCGGGTGTGGCTCATACAGTTTGCCGAGGTTTGAGCACGGCGGTGCCGCTTCGCTCACCGGCCCTTTGAAGTCCCCCGCTGGCTGCCTTTGTTGACGCAGGCGGTTCACGGCCCGGTGTCAGAGTCCGCGTGCTGCAAGCCTGTGCTCTCTGGTCCACGACACCTCTCACTTTGCACCGAAGGCTGTGAGCAACCGGTTTGGTGTAAATCCTGAATGCTGCTCTGCAGACTCTCTAAGCACACAGTGTCCTTTCCGTTCAAATCCTGCCTGACGACGGCTTGACGACATGTCACAAGAAATTCTTGAAGCCTTTGTCATTTGCCAGAAAGGCACCAGGCATTTCACGCAGAGACAGTTTTATCATACCAACCTTTATAATATGTCTTTAGTATAATTGTGGTTTTATTGGTTTTCAGCGTTCGTGGAACTGCTGCACGATTGCCTTTGCATGTTTGCCGTACTCACGCCCAGTGGAAATGTTCAAGGGTGTTATAGGTGCTGAAGTTCTTTTGCTGTATGGGGCTCTGAAACCTGTGTGGCAAGTTCAGATGAAGACGCGCTGCCTTTGCATTCGTTTATTTTGTGACAAATCAGGACACTGTCAGCGTCATGGGTGTTTTGGCCTTGGTTTTTACTTTGCTTTCGCTGGTGTTTGTGTGTGTGTGTGTGTGTGTGTGTGTGTGTGCGCATGCATGCATGTGTGTGAGTTAGTTTTAGAGAACATCTTAGGGACTTGAGCTCTGCATGCTAATATTGTTTGCATACTTGCTAGACACACTTGTAGTTTAAGTGCTCCTTGGTTATTCCAGTGGAATTGGCCTCTAATACAACTTATTCCGCTGTATAAAAAGGGGTGTTTTAAAGTGAAAGACTCAGAGCTGTTGACATGACTGGATGTGTTTAATGTATTTTAATGCCTTTAACTAAATTTGAAGTGGTTGATACATGTAGTATAGTCTGATGTTCTCCTACAGTCCTGGACACATCAGTGTCTCGGCACGTTACGATGATCATTAAATTAAATAGGCTTTCTTTTCAACTTCCACTTCTGGGGAAATACAAGTGAAATATAATCATGTTAAGTGGAGAGACCTGCTTAATGAACTGTTTCTGTCTGTTCCCATGCCTTATCATGCACATCAGGAGATTCTGAGATGCACAGAAAAATGCATGTGTGCACAGACAGGAACGCACACACATCTGTCAGGCCTTTGAGGTGGCTGTGTGTCACAAGAAAGCCAGGTGCTAAGGGAAGTTTCACTTTACACAGACGATTGTCACTGTAAAAATGTACAGTTGCTCAGAGTAGATAAGAATAGGGCTCTGCCTGTTTCTTCAGACGCACCAGATTTAGTTCCTTTTAGCTGCATCAGTGAAAGGTATGGGATACTGAGTTACTTGATTGTCCACCAGATCTGTTAAGATGCCTTGCATTGTCTTGATGTTACTTTTTAAAGTTGTCCACAGAAATTTGTCCCATACATATAGAGTTGCTTTTTCTGTTGCTGTTTTATTAGTGTGTATGTATATATAGTTATTAACATGTACATCGATCATCCTTCTATAGTCATAAACTTGTTCAAGAAGTTATAGTTATATGGACAATGTTGTATATAACGTTTTCCATGGTTAGCTGTTGCATTTTGCTGTTAGAACCTTTGGACCTGTCACACAGCATAGGATTTACACATACGTCAATCTTTATTATGTGGGGTACATTTTAAATTAGGAAATCACATGGTATATCTGCTACTAGGTGCATTCTGCCTTGTGACACAATTCTATATTCTGGCACTGAATTTTCATTCTGTTACAGGTCAAACATGACTGGTAGTTGGTCATTTGGTTCTACTGATCATGGTATATACTGTACCTGCATATCAAAAGAGCATGAGAACTGCCACCTCAAACAAGGGAGGACTTCCAGTGCTGCTACTGCATTCTCTGACACTCCTTTATGTCATAGATTCTTTTTTTCAGTAAGTTAAAAAGTAACGCTTGGTCTCTGCAGCTTCATTAGCAGTGCTAATATGAATAATAGCATAATAATTGTCACATATTAGCATAATAATAATCAACATATTAACAAAGTAATCAGTTGGCTCAATTATCATAACTGAACAAAGTATAGCAAAAGTTGTCATCAGCATTTGCTGTTGGTAAAACTGTGTGGGGTGGGTGGTTCCAACCCAGACACAAGCCCCCTCCTGACTTAATACAGCTGACGAAATGTCCACTGAGGTGGTCATAAATCTCGTTTTACTGAACATGTTTAAAATCTTCTTGGCGAAAATGTAATGTTAGTTAACTTGTCTGAACGAAATATATTATACTGTAATTGTGTAACATACCGGAGTCTATATAATTGACTAGAGAATTGTTTTGACTAGAGAATTTCGCGTTACAAAGAGATTAATATAGTTAGTTAAAAGTTTCAGAAGCATATCTTCAGTGTATTCATGAGAAAATGGTACAGGAGCAGCCAATACTGACAGAAGTATTGTACAGCCACATCGCTAGGTTTCCTCTGAGATATGTGGGGTGTTTAACTGTCAAATGGCTAATGTGTCACTGGGTGTATTGTTTACATTGTACTTCTTGACTTTTGTGTTTGTAGTGGTGTTCCGTTATGTACGTTCCATTCATGATACGGTTGTCTGTGAGCGCAGTCTTAAGTAGCAGTCAACTTTTGGCAGCTCAGCAGAACAACCAACCTTCGTTTAGCCACACATCGGCTTGGCATCAGGTTTACACACCAGATGGATTCCTGACACAACCCTTTCATTTTGTCCAGGCTTGGTATCGGTACTGGCTAGGATTCGAACCCGTGACCTTGGAGGTACAAGGCAACAGCAATAACCACTGAGCAGAAACACCATGCCTGTGAGTGCTGTCTTAAATATACCCTTTTTAGTGCTGGAGGTATGAAAGGAGCATGTGACTTACCATGTTATGGATTCATTCACAAAGGGAAAATGCTTAGTTTTGCTAAAACTAATATTAACAAGTGGAGTAAATGTGATAATATGTGGTACACCAGCATAGATTTGTCCCATTCAGGTTAATGACAAGCACATCGTCCATTTAAAACTTGCAATGTGAACTGTAATTCAAAATGTTTAGAAGATCTGAGATGCATATCCTACCAAACGATCTTGTCTAGTGTGTGTTCATGTGGCTACCTGTCCTGCAGGTCCATTTGTTCTGAGATGTTCATGACAACAACAACAGGATAATAGCTTCATATGAGGTGCAATTAAAAACTTCCTTGTCCCCAAGGAGTGCTATGACAGTGGGGGTCAGGGAATAGTCCACATTAGGACTGATGTGCACAGTAGGATTTAAGATGCTGTTCCTTGTGCCTTGGGTATTGTTGTTGGTAAACAGTGGTTGTTTAACATGGGACAGGATTTCAGTTGGTATTGTGCACCAACTGAAATTAGGTGCCACAAATTTGGCTGTACTACAAGTACTGTACAGTGTATCTCTTGTTTTCATGTTTGAGCTTGTGGAAGATGTAACCAAAAATGCAGTTTGGTGGTCAGTTCTACCAAAACTGCTATTATGAGTTCACCATGTACCAAGGAAATGTACCTTGGATGTGGCTTTATTGAAATGTAAATTAGTAAAATTTTTGTGGTGCATCTGTGCTGGTGTTGGCCTGCCTCGTCCTGTTTTGTTACATTTTTGTTCTTGGCATTTAGCAAATGCATTTTATGAGAAATTTAATCCAGGATCTTGGATGATCCTCTTTCCAAAGGTCTGACACATACATGTTTGTGCCAGATATAACAAAGCTCACCATTACATTAAAACGTTTTTGCTACATGTTGTAAGAAAAAAGCTGTGTTCTGCCATATTCCGCACATTGTGTTGACTGTGTTCTTCATGGAGGTGAGGTGGTCTTCTTGAATTGTGTATAATTTAGTGAAGTCTTTAAACATACAAATATGAAATTGCAAATCATAACTTTTCTTGTAACATTATAGTAGTGAAAAAAGTTTAAGTAAACTGTGAAATACAGACATTTTATATACAATACATTGTAAATTCAGTTTTTGTGTCCTCCCTGGTGGGTTGTAGTATTGTACACCTTTATTGTGGTAATGACCTGCAAAATATGATTTTGATGTAAGAAGCTAGAAAATAGCTAGAGTAGCTAGAAAATTTTTGAATTTTCTGTAGAGCTGACAGTGTCCTACAGGTGTGGATAGGGATGAACACCCTACAGTCTGCTGTATACAGTGACCTACAGGTGTGGATAGGGATGAACACCCTACAGTCTGCTGTACACAGTGTCATACAGGTGTGGATAGGGATGAAGAGTCTACAGTCTGCTGTACACAGTGTCAT